>CM065589.1:596642495-596837076 GCA_033119425.1 Bufotes viridis | reverse complement strand
TTAAAGAGACAGACGGGCACGTCTCAACATGAGCACACTCCTCTCTTGAAATCCTCTGTGCTGCTGTGGACTTTGCTTCTTTCATTATGTGACCCTCTACCACCGACCTTCATATTAGTTTTAAGGATCTCTGCTTGCTGTCTATCAAACCATGTTCTGGCCTAGTCCTCCTCTCAGAGCCGGTGGGCTTGTTATAATGTATCAGGACGAGCAGCAGCAGAGCAGATCTCTCCTCGGCCCTGATCTCCAGGCTGACAGTTCTTCCCTGCACCGATACATTGTAACGAGAACGAGAAGACCTCTGTGATCCCATATGAGAAACCCGGTCCTCCTGGACCATAGAACACACACTTAGGCTGAGCTCCCACAAAGTGTTTATTTGTTGTATTTTTTTGTCTGATTTGAATGTTTTCTCACATTTTTGGAAAAACTCCAGAAAAACAGAATTATACTCCTAGCTGTGGGGACCGAGGACATCATCTGCATGGAGTTTGTATGTTCTTACCGTGTTCACGTGGGTTTCCTCCAGGTTCTCCGGTTTCCTCCCACGTTCCACATCTAATCTCTACAGTAATCCCACATATCTAATCTCTATAATAATCCCACATATCTAATCTCTATAATAATCCCACATATCTAATCTCTAAAATATTCCCACATATCGAATCTCTACTGTAATCCCATATATATAATCTCTAAAATAATCCCATATATCTAATCTCTATAATAATCCCACATATCTAATCTCTACAGTATTCCTATATATCTAATCTCTACAGTATTCCTATATATCTAATCTCTACAGTAATTCAATATATCTAAACTCTATAATAATCCTATATATCTAATCTCTATAATAATCCCACATATCTAATCTCTATAATAATCCCACATATCTAATCTCTATAGTTTTCCTATATATCTAATCTCTATAATAATCCCACATATCTAATCTCTATAATAATCCATCATATCTAATCTCTATAATAATCCCACATATCTAATCTCTAAAATAATACCACATATCTAATCTCTATAGTATTCCTATATATCAAATCTCTACATTATTCCCACATATCTAATCTCTATAATAATTCCACATATCTAATCTCTATAATAATCCATCGTATCTAATCTCTATAATAATTCAGCATATATAATCTCTATAATAATCCATCATATCTAATCTCTATAATAATTCCACATATCTAATCTCTATAATAATCCATCATATCTAATCTCTATAATAATCCCACATATCAAATCTCTATAATAATCCCACATATCTAATCTCTACATTAATCCCACATATCTAATCTCTAATAATGCCACAAATCTAATCTCTATAATAATCCAGCATATCTAATCTCTATTATAATGCCACATATCTAATCTCTACAGTAATCCCATATATCTAATCTCCACAGTATTCATTTATATCTAATCTCTATAATAATCCCACATATCTAATCTCTATAATAATCCCATATATCTAATCTCTATAATAATCCCATATATATAATCTCTATAATAATCCCACATATCTAATCTCTATAATAATCCTACACATCTAATCTCTACAGTAATCCCGTATATCTAAACTCTATAATAATTCCACATATCTAGTCTCTACTGTAATTAGATACCACATATCTAATCTCTAAAATAATACCACATATCTAATCTCTATAGTATTCATATATATCTAATCTCTAAAATTTTCCCACATATCGAATCTCTACTGGGAATAATAATCTCTACTGGGAGTAATAATCTCACATATCTAATCTCTATAATAATTCCACATATCTAATCTCTATAATAATCCAGTATATCTAATCTCAATAATAATGCCACATATCTAATCTCTATACTAATCCCACATATCTAATCTCCACAGTAATCCCGTATATCTAAACTCTATAATAATCCCACATATCTAATCTCTATAATAATCCCACATATCTAATCTCTACATATATATCTAAGCTCTACTGTAATCACACATATCTAATCTCTACAGTAATCACACATATCTAATCTCTACTGTAATCCCATATATCTAATCTCTACTGTAATCCCAAATATATAATCTCTACTGTAATCCCATATATATAATCTCTACTGTAATCCCGCATATCTAATCTCTACAGTAACTCCACACAATTTCTTATAAATAAGATTCCCAGATATCAAATGATGAACAGCAATCATCTGCAGTAATCCCCTGTATACATTATTAACAGTAATTATTAATCCTGAATATATTATCATCCTCCCTAATCCCAGATGTCTAATCATCTATAACAATCCCAGGTATTAATTTATGCCTAATTCTATTACAGAATTATCGGTGATGAACCCAGGGGAAATAAAGGATTGGTTAAGTAATCAGCACATGATAATCCGGGTATAAATGGTGGATAAATCCCTGCACAGAAGAGGACGTCCGGATGGGAAGAAACACAAGTTCAGATAACTGGAAAAGGCGCAGAATGTCCTCTGGGGATTAGTGCTGTCAGAGGAGGGCAATAATCTGCCGCAATCTGATCTGTCTCATCCAGATCCCAGCACTGCGCTCCTCAGGAATTATGATTAATAATGTAATAATAGCAATCATACTGTTCTGTGTGAGGGGTTTCTTCCTGTGGACCCTCTGTGCACTATACACTATGCTGTGCCCTATACACTATACTGTACACTATACACTATGCTGTGCACTATACACTATGCTGTGCACTATACACTATACTGTACACTATACACTATGCTGTGCACTATACACTATGCTGTGCACTATACACTATACACTGTACTGTACACTATACACTATGCTGTACACTATACACTGTACTGTACACTATACACTATGCTGTACACTATACACTATGCTGTGCACTATACACTATGCTGTGCACTATACACTATACTGTACAATATACACCATGCTGTACACTATACACTATGCTGTGCACTATACACTATACTGTACACTATACACTATACTGTGCCCTATACACTGTACACTATACACTATGCTGTACACTATACACTATGCTGTGCCCTATACACTATACTGTGCACTATACACTATGCTGTGCCCTATACACTATACTGTGCACTATACACTATACTGTGCACTATACACTATACTGTGCACTATACACTATACTGTGCACTATACACTATGCTGTACACTATACACTATGCTGTGCACTATACACTATGCTGTACACTATACACTATGCTGTGCACTATACACTATGCTGTACACTATACACTATGCTGTGCACTATACACTATGCTGTACACTATACACGATACTGTGCACTATACACTATGCTGTACACTATACACTATACTGTGCTCTATACACTATGCTGTGCACTATACACTATACACTGTACTGTACACTATACACTATGCTGTACACTATACACTGTACTGTACACTATACACTATGCTGTGCACTATACACTATGCTGTGCACTATACACTATGCAGTGCACTATACACTATACTGTACAATATACACCATGCTGTACACTATACACTATGCTGTGCACTATACACTATACTGTACACTATACACTATACTGTGCCCTATACACTGTACACTATACACTATGCTGTACACTATACACTATGCTGTGCCCTATACACTGTACACTATACACTATGCTGTGCACTATACACTATGCTGTACACTATACACTATGCTGTGCCCTATACACTGTACACTATACACTATGCTGTGCACTATACACTATGCTGTACACTATACACTATGCTGTGCCCTATACACTGTACACTATACACTATGCTGTGCACTATACACTATACTGTACACTATACACTATACTATACACTATACACTATACTGTGCACTATACACTATGCTGTGCACTAAACATTATGCTGTGCACTATACACTATGCTGTGCACTATACACTATACTGTACAATATACACTATGCTGTACACTATACACTATGCTGTACACTATACACTATACTGTGCACTATACACTATGCTGTGCACTATACACTATACTGTGCACTATACGCTATGCTATACGCTACTGTGCACTATACACTATGCTGTGCACTATACACTATGCTGTGCACTATACACTATGCTGTACACTATACACTATGCTGTACACTATACACTATGCTGTGCACTATACACTATACACTATGCTGTGCACTATACACTATGCTGTACACTATGCTGTACACTATGCTGTGCACTATACACTATGCTGTGCACTATACGCTATGCTGTGCACTATACACTATACTGTGCACTATACACTATACTGTGCACTATACACTATCCTGTACACTATACACTATGCTGTGCACTATACACTATACTGTACACTATACACTATGCTGTACACTATACACTATGCTGTACACTATACACTATGCTGTGCACTATACACTATACTGTACACTATACACTATGCTGTGCACTATACACTATGCTGTGCACTATACACTGTACTGTACACTATACACTATGCTGTACACTATACACTATACTGTGCACTATACACTATACTGTGCACTATACACTATACTGTGCACTATACACTATACTGTGCACTATACTGTGCACTATACACTATACTGTGCACTATACACTATACTGTGCACTATACACTATACTGTACACTATACACTATGCTGTGCACTATACACTATGCTGTGCACTATACACTATGCTGTACACTATACATTATACTGTGCACTATACACTATACTGTGCACTATACACTATACTGTGCACTATACACTATGCTGTGCACTATACACTATACTGTACACTATACACTATACTGTGCCCTATACACTGTACTGTGCACTATACACTATGCTGTGCACTATACACTATGCTGTGCACTATACACTATGCTGTGCACTATACACTATACTGTACTATATACACTATACTGTGCACTATACACTATATTGTGCCCTATTCACTATACTATACACTATACACTGTACTGTGCACAATACACTATGCTGTACACTATACACTATACTGTGCACTATACACTATACTGTACACTATACACTATGCTGTGCACTATACACTATGCTGTACACTATACACTACACTGTGCACTATACACTATACTGTGCACTATACACTATACTGTGCACTATACACTATGCTGTGCACTATACACTATACTGTGCACTATACACTATACTGTGCACTATACACTATACTGTGCACTATACACTATGCTGTACACTATACAATGTACTATACACTATACACTGTACTGTGCACTATACACTATGCTGTACACTATACACTATACTGTGCACTATACACTATACTGTGCAATATACACTATACTGTGCACTATACACTATGCTGTGCACTATACACTATACTGTGCACTATACACTATACTGTGCACTATACACTATACTGTTGCACTATACACTATACTGTACACTATACACTATGCTGTGCACTATACACTATACTGTGCACTATACACTATACTGTGCACTATACACTATGCTGTGCACTATACACTATGCTGTGCACTATACACTATACTGTGCACTATACACTATACTGTGCACTATACACTATGCTGTGCACTATACACTATACTGTGCACTATACACTATGCTGTGCATTATACACTATGCTGTGCACTATACACTATACACTGTACTGTACACTATAAACTATGCTGTACACTATACACTGTACTGTACACTATACACTATACTATACACTATACTGTACTATATACACTATGCTGTGTACTATACACTATACTGTGCACTATACACTATACTGTGCACTATACACTATACTGTGCACTATACACTATGCTGTACACTATACACTATGCTGTACACTATACACTATACTGTGCACTATACACTATGCTGTGCCCTATACACTGTACACTATACACTATGCTGTACACTATACACTATACTGTGCCCTATACACTATACTATACACTATACTATACACTATACACTGTACTGTACACTATGCTGTACACTATACACTATACTGTGCACTATACACTATGCTGTACACTATACACTATGCTGTACACTATACACTATACTGTGCACTATACACTATGCTGTTCCCTATACACTATACTGTACACTATACACTATGCTGTGCCCTATACACTATACTGTACACTATACACTATGCTGTACACTATACACTATGCTGTGCACTATGCACTAGGCTGTGCACTATGCACTATGCTGTGCACTATACACTATGCTGTGCCCTATACACTATACTGTACACTATACACTATGCTGTGCCCTATACACTATACTGTACACTATACACTATGCTGTGCCCTATACACTGTACTGTACACTATACACTATGCTGTACACTATACTGTACACTATACACTATACTGTACTATATACACTATGCTGTGCACTATACACTATACTGTGCACTATACACTATACTGTGCACTATACTGTACTATACACTATACACTATACTGTACACTATACACTATACTGTACTATATACACTATGCTGTGCACTATACACTATACTGTGCACTATACACTATACTGTGCACTATACACTATGCTGTGCCCTATACACTGTACTGTACACTATACACTATGCTGTGCCCTATACAATATACTGTACACTATACACTATGCTGTACACTATACACTATGCTGTGCACTATACACTATGCTGTGCACTACACACTGTACTGTGCACTATACACTATACTGTACACTATACTCTATGCTGTGCCCTATACACTATACTGTACACTATACACTATGCTGTGCCCTATACACTGTACTGTACACTATACACTATGCTGTACACTATACACTATGCTGTGCCCTATACACTATACTGTACACTATACACTATGCTGTGCCCTATACACTGTACTGTACACTATACACTATACTATACACTATGCTGTACACTATACACTGTACTGTACACTATACACTATGCTGTACACTATACACTATACTGTACACTATACACTATGCTGTTCCCTATACACTATACTGTACACTATACACTATACTGTACACTATACACTATGCTGTTCCCTATACATGTACACTATACACTATGCTGTGCCCTATACACTGTACTGTACACTATACACTATACTATACACTATGCTGTACACTATACACTATACTGTGCACTATACACTGTACTGTACACTATACACTATACTGTGCACTATACACTATACTATACACTATACTGTGCACTATACACAATACTATACACTATACACTATACTATACACTATGCTGTACACTATACACTATGCTGTGCACTATACACTATGCTGTGCCCTATACACTGTACTGTACACTATACACTATGCTGTGCCCTATACACTATACTGTACACTATACACTATGCTGTGCACTATACACTATACTCTGCACTATACACTATGCTGTACACTATACACTATACTATACACTATACTATACACTATGCTGTACACTATACACTATACTATACACTATACTCTGCACTATACACTATACTCTGCACTATACACTATGCTGTACACTATACACTATACTATACACTATACACTATACTATACACTATGCTGTACACTATACACTATACTCTGCACTATACACTATGCTGTACACTATACACTATGCTGTACACTATACACTGTACTGTGCACTATACACTATGCTGTGCACTATACACTATACTATACACTATACTGTGCACCATACACTATGCTGTACACTATACACTATAATGTGCACTATACACTATACTGTGCACTATACACTATACTATACACTATACACTATACTGTGCACTATACACTATACTGTACACTATGCTGTACACTATACACTATGCTGTACACTATACACTGTACTGTACACTATACACTATGATGTGCACTATACACTGTACTGTACACTATACACTATGCTGTACACTATACACTGTACTGTACACTATACACTATACTATACACTATACTGTGCACTATACACTATACTATACACTATACTGTGCACTATACAATATGCTGTACACTATACTATACACTATACACTATGCTGTGCACTATACACTATACTGTACACTATACACTGCACTGTACACTATACAATATGCTGTACACTATACACTGTACTGTACACTATACACTATGCTGTGCACTATACACTGTACTGTACACTATACACTATGCTGTGCACTATACACTGTACTGTACACTATACACTATGCTGTGCACTATACACTATACTGTACACTATACACTATACTGTACACTATACACTATGCTGTACACTATACACTATGCTGTGCACTATACACTATACTGTTCACTATACTGTACACTATACACTATGCTGTACACTATACACTATACTGTGCACTATACACTATGCTGTGCACTATACACTATACACTATGCTGTGCACTATACAGTATGCGGTGCACTATACACTGTACTGTACACTATACACTATGCTGTGCACTATACACTGTATTGTACACTATACACTATGCTGTGCACTATACACTATACTGTACACTATACACTATGCAGTGCACTATACACTATACTGTACACTATGCTGTACACTATACACTATACTGTACACTATGCTGTACACTATACACTATGCTGTACACTATACACTATGCTGTGCACTATACACTATACTATACACTATGCTGTACACTATACACTATACTATACACTATGCTGTACACTATACACTATGCTGTGCACTATACACTATACTATACACTATGCTGTGCACTATACACTATACTGTGCACTATACACTATGCTGTGCACTATACACTATGCTGTAAACTATACACTACACTATACACTGTAAACTATGCTGTAAACTATAAACTATGCTGTGCACTATACACTATACTGTGCACTATAAACTATGCTGTACACTATACACTATACTATACACTGTACACTATGCTGTAAACTATAAACTATGCTGTGCACTATACACTATACTGTGCACTATAAACTATGCTGTACACTATACACTATACTATACACTGTACACTATGCTGTAAACTATACACTATGCTGTGCACTATACACTATACTGTACACTATACTGTGCACTATACAATATACTGTACACTATACTATACACTGTACACTATGCTGTGCACTATACACTATACTGTGCACTATAAACTATGCTGTACACTATACACTATACTATACACTGTACACTATGGTTTGCACTATACACTATACTATACACTGTACACTATGCTGTAAACTATACACTATGCTGTGCACTATACACTATGCTGTACACTATACATGTCTCATCCAGATCCCAGCACCGCGCTCCTCAGGAATTATGATTAATAATGGAATTATAGCAATCATACTGTTCTGTGTGAGTATAGTGTATAGTGCACAGCATAGTGTATAGTGTACAGTATAGTGTATAGTGCACAGCATAGTGTATAGTGTACAGCATAGTGTATAGTGTACAGTATAGTGTACAGTGCACAGCATAGTGTATAGTGTACAGCATAGTGTATAGTATAGTGTATAGTGCACAGTATAGTGTATAGTGCACAGCATAGTGTATAGTGTACAGCACAGTGTATAGTGCACAGCGTAGTGTATAGTGTACAGCATAGTGTATAGTATAGTGTATAGTGCACAGCATAGTGTATAGTGTACAGCATAGTGTATAGTGTACAGTATAGTGTACAGTGCACAGCATAGTGTATAGTGTACAGCATAGTGTATAGTATAGTGTATAGTGTACAGTATAGTGTATAGTGCACAGAGGGTCCACAGGAAGAAACCCCTCACACAGAACAGGAGGGGTTCTAGATGAGACATGTATAGTGTATAGCATAGTGTATAGTGCACAGTATAGTGCACAGTATAGTGTATAGTGCACAGCATAGTGTATAGTGTACAGCATAGTGTATAGTACAGTGTATAGTGCACAGCATAGTGTATAGTGTTCAGTATAGTGTACACTGCACAGCATAGTGTATAGTGTACAGTATAGTGTATAGTATAGTGTATAGTGCACAGTATAGTGTATAGTATAGTGTATAGTGCACAGTATAGTGTATAGTGCACAGCATAGTGTATAGTGTACAGTATAGTGTATAGTGTACAGTATAGTGTATAGTGCACAGTATAGTTTATAGTGTATAGTATAGTGTATAGTGCACAGCATAGTGTATAGTGTACAGCATAGTATATAGAGCACAGTATAGTGTATAGTGTACAGCATAGTGTATAGTATAGTGTATAGTGCACAGTATAGTGTATAGTGCACATCATAGTGTATAGTGTATAGCATAGTGTATAGTGCACAGTATAATGTATAGTGTACAGTGCACAGTATAGTGTATAGTGTATAGCATAGTGTATAGTGCACAGTATAATGTATAGTGTATAGTGCACAGTATAGTGTATAGTGCACAGTATAGTGTATAGTGCACAGCATAGTGTATAGTGTACAGCATGGTGTATAGTTTACAGCATAGTGTATAGTGCACAGCATAGTGTATAGTGTATAGTGCACAGCATAGTGTATAGTGTACAGCATAGTGTATAGTGCACAGCATGGTGTATAGTGTAAAGTATAGTGTAAAGCATAGTGTATAGTGCACAGTATAATGTATAGTGTATAGTGCACAGCATAGTGTATAGTGTACAGCATAGAGTATAGTGTACAGCATAGTGTATAGTGTACAGCATAGTGTATAGTGTACAGCATAGTGTATAGTGCACAGTATAGTGTATAGTGCACAGCATAGTGTATAGTGTACAGCATAGTGTATAGTGTACAGCATAGTGTATAGTGCACAGCATAGTGTATAGTGTACAGCATTGTGTATAGTGTAAAGCATAGTATATAGTATAGTCTATAGTGCACAGTATAGTGTATAGTGCACAGCATAGTGTATAGTCTACAGCATAGTGTATAGTGTACAGTATAGTGTATAGGGCACATCATAGAGTATAGTGTACAGCATAGTGTATAGTGTACAGTATAGTATATAGTGCACAGTACAGTGTATAGGGCACAGCATAGTGTATAGTGCACAGCATAGTGCATAGTGCACAGCATAGTGTATAGTGCACAGCATAGTGTATAGTGTACAGTATAGTATATAGTGCACAGTACAGTGTATAGGGCACAGCATAGTGTATAGTGCACAGCATAGTGCATAGTGCACAGCATAGTGTATAGTGTACAGCATAGTGTATAGTGTACAGTATAGTGTATAGGGCACAGCATAGTGTATAGTGTACAGTACAGTGTATAGGGCACAGCATAGTGTATAGTGCACAGTATAGTGTATAGTGTACAGCAAAGTGTATAGTGTACAGCATAGTGTATAGTGCACAGTATAGTGTATAGTGTACAGCATACTGTATAGTGTACAGTACAGTGTATAGTGTATAGTATAGTGTATAGTATAGTGTATAGGGCACAGTATAGTGTATAGTGTACAGCATAGTGTATAGTGTACAGTGTATAGGGCACAGTATAGTGTTTAGTGTACAGCATAGTGTATAGTGTACAGTACAGTGTATAGGGCACAGTATAGTGTATAGTGTACAGCATAGTGTATAGTGCACAGTATAGTGTATAGTGCACAGTATAGTGTATAGTGCACAGTATAGTGTATAGGGCACAGTATAGTGTATAGTGTACAGCATAGTGTATAGTGCACAGTATAGTGTATAGTGCACAGTATAGTGTATAGTGCACAGCATAGTGTATATAGTACAGTATAGTGTATAGTGTACAGTACAGTGTATAGTGTACAGCATAGTGTATAGTGTACAGTACAGTGTATAGTGAATAGTACACAGCATAGTGTATAATGCACAGCATAGTGTATAGTGCACAGTATAGTGTATAGTGCACAGCATAGTGTATAGTGCACAGCATAGTGTATAGTGTACAGTATAGTGTATAGTGCACAGTATAGTGTATAGTGCACAGCATAGTGTATAGTGTACAGCATAGTGTATAGTGCACAGAATAGTGTATAGTGCACAGCATAGTGTATAGTGCACAGCATAGTGTATAGTGTACAGTATAGTGTATACTGCACAATATAGTGTATAGTGCACAGCATAGTATATAGTGCACAGTATAGTGTATAGTGTATAGTGTATAGTGTACACAGGTATAGTATAGTGTATAGTGTACAGTATAGTGTATAGTGCACAGCATAGTGTATAGTGCACAGCATAGTGTATAGTGTACAGCATAGTGTATAGTGTACAGTACAGTGTATAGTGTACAGCATAGTGTATAGTGTACAGTACAGTGTATAGTGTATAGTGCACAGCATAGTGTATAGTGTACAGCATAGTGTATAGTGTACAGTACAGTGTATAGTGTACAGCATAGTGTATAGTGTACAGTATAGTGTATAGTGCACAGCATAGTGTATAGTGCACAGAGGGTCCACAGGAAGAAACCCCTCACACAGAACAGTATGATTGCTATTATTACTGTACATTAGTGTATAGTGTACATTATAGTGTATAGTGCACAGTATAGTGTATAGTGTACAGCATAGTGTATAGTGCACAGCATAGTGTATAGTGTACAGCATAGTGTATAGTGTATAGTGCACATCATAGTGTATAGTGTACAGCATAGAGTATAGTGTACAGCATAGTGTATAGTGTACAGTATAGTGTATAGTGCACAGTTTTGAGTATAGTGTACAGTATAATGTATAGTGCACAGCATAGTGTATAGTGTACAGCATAGTGTATAGTGCACAGTATAGTGTATAGTTTACAGCATAGTGTATAGTGCACAGCATAGTGTATAGTGTACATTATAGTTTTTAGTGCACAGTTTCGAGTATAGTGTACAGTATAGTGTATAGTATAGTGTATAGTGCACAGCATAGTCTATAGTGCACAGCATAGTGTATAGTTTACAGCATAGTGTATAGTGTACAGCATAGTGTATAGTGTACAGTACAGTGTATAGTGAATAGTACACAGCATAGTGTATAATGCACAGCATAGTGTATAGTGCACAGTATAGTGTATAGTGCACAGCATAGTGTATAGTGTACAGTATAGTGTATAGTGCACAGTATAGTGTATAGTGCACAGCATAGTGTATAGTGTACAGCATAGTGTATAGTGCACAGTATAGTGTATAGTGCACAGCATAGTGTATAGTGCACAGCATAGTGTATAGTGTACAGTATAGTGTATAGTGCACAATATAGTGTATAGTGCACAGCATAGTATATAGTGCACAGTATAGTGTATAGTGTATAGTGTACAGCACAGTGTATAGTATAGTGTATAGTGTACAGTATAGTGTATAGTGCACAGCATAGTGTATAGTGCACAGCATAGTGTATAGTGTACAGCATAGTGTATAGTGTACAGTACAGTGTATAGTGTACAGCATAGTGTATAGTGTACAGTACAGTGTATAGTGTATAGTGCACAGCATAGTGTATAGTGTACAGCATTGTGTATAGTGTACAGTACAGTGTATAGTGTACAGCATAGTGTATAGTGTACAGTATAGTGTATAGTGCACAGCATAGTGTATAGTGCACAGAGGGTCCACAGGAAGAAACCCCTCACACAGAACAGTATGATTGCTATTATTACTGTACATTAGTGTATAGTGTACATTATAGTGTATAGTGCACAGTATAGTGTATAGTGTACAGCATAGTGTATAGTGCACAGCATAGTGTATAGTGTACAGCATAGTGTATAGTGTATAGTGCACATCATAGTGTATAGTGTACAGCATAGAGTATAGTGTACAGCATAGTGTATAGTGTACAGTATAGTGTATAGTGCACAGTTTTGAGTATAGTGTACAGTATAATGTATAGTGTACAGCATAGTGTATAGTGCACAGTATAGTGTATAGTTTACAGCATAGTGTATAGTGCACAGCATAGTGTATAGTGTACATTATAGTTTTTAGTGCACAGTTTCGAGTATAGTGTACAGTATAGTGTATAGTATAGTGTATAGTGCACAGCATAGTCTATAGTGCACAGCATAGTGTATAGTTTACAGCATAGTGAATAGTGTACAGCATAGTGTATAGTTTACAGCATAGTGTATAGTGTACAGCATAGTGTATAGTGCACAGTAGAGTGTATAGTTTACAGCATAGTGTATAGTGCACAGTATAGTGTAGAGTGCACAGCATAGTGTATAGTGCACAGTATAGTGTATAGTGTACACTATAGTGTATAGTGTACAGCATAGTGTATAGTGTACAGCATAGTGCATAGTGCACAGCATAGTGTAGAGTGCACAGCATAGTGTATAGTGCACAGTATAGTGTATAGTGTACACTATAGTGTATAGTGTACAGCATAGTGTATAGTGCACAGCATAGTGTATAGTGTACAGTATAGTGTATAGTGTACAGCATAGTGTATAGTGTACAGCATAGTGTATAGTGCACAGTATAGTGTATAGTGCACAGTATAGTGTATAGTGCACAGCATAGTGTATAGTGCACAGTATAGTGTATATTGCACAGTATAGTGTATAGTACACAGTATAGTGTATAGTGCACAGCATAGTGTATAGTGCACAGCATAGTGTATAGTGTACAGTATAGTGTATAGTGCACAGTATAGTGTATAGTGCACAGCATAGTATATAGTGCACAGTATAGTGTATAGTGTATAGTGTACAGCACAGTGTATAGTATAGTGTATAGTGTACAGTATAGTGTATAGTGCACAGCATAGTGTATAGTGCACAGCATAGTGTATAGTGTACAGCATAGTGTATAGTGTATAGTGCACATCATAGTGTATAGTGTACAGCATAGTGTATAGTGTACAGTATAGTGCACAGTTTTGAGTATAGTGTACAGTATAATGTATAGTGCACAGCATAGTGTATAGTGCACAGTATAGTGTATAGTGCACAGCATAGTGTATAGTGTACAACATGGTGTATAGTGTACAGCATAGTGTATAGTGCACAGTATAGTGTATAGTATAGTGTATAGTGTACAGAACAGTGTATAGTGCACAGTATAGTGTATAGTCCACAGCATAGTGTATAGTATAGTGTATAGTGCACAGCATAGTGTATAGTGTACAGCATAATGTTTAGTGCACAGTATAGTGTATAGTGTACAGCATAGTGTATAGTGTACAGCATAGTGTATAGTGAACAGCATAATGTTTAGTGCACAGTATAGTGTATAGTGTACAGCATAGAGTATAGTGTACAGTATAGTGCACAGTATAGTGTATAGTTTACAGCATAGTGTATAGTGTCAAGCATAGTGGATAGTGCACAGTATTGTGTATAGTGTACAGCATAGTGTATAGTGCACAGTATAGTGTATAGTGCACAGCATAGTGTATAGTGCACAGTATAGTGTATAGTGCACAACATAGTGTATAGTTTAAAGCATAGTGTAAAGCATAGTGTATAGTGCACAGTATAGTGTATAGTGTACAGCATAGTGTATAGTGTACAGTATAGTGTACAGCATAGTGTATAGTGTACAGTATAGTGTATAGTGCACAGCATAGTGTATAGTGTACATTATAGTGTACATCATAGTGTATAGTGTACAGTATAGTGTATAGTGTACAGCATAGTATATAGTGTACATTATAGTGTACATCATAGTGTATAGTGCACAGTATAGTGTATAGTGCACAGCATAGTGTATAGTGTACAGTATAGTGTATAGTGTACAGCATAGTGTATAGTGCACAGCATAGTGTATAGTGTACAGTACAGTGTATACTTTACAGTATAGTT
Organism: Bufotes viridis; assembly: GCA_033119425.1. Classification (NCBI taxonomy): domain Eukaryota; kingdom Metazoa; phylum Chordata; class Amphibia; order Anura; family Bufonidae; genus Bufotes; species Bufotes viridis. The sequence continues at coordinate 596,821,224 of CM065589.1, read as the reverse complement.
TATAGTGTACAGTATAGTCTATAGTGCACAGCATAGTGTATAGTGTACAGCATAGTGTATAGTGTACAGTATAGTGTATAGTGCACAGCATAGTGTATAGTGCACAGCATAGTGTATAGTGTACAGCACAGTGTATAGTATAGTGTATAGTGTACAGTATATTGTATAGTGTACAGCATAGTGTATAGTGTAGTGTATAGTGCACAGCATAGTGTATAGTGTACAGTATAGTGTATAGTGCACAGTTTCGAGTATAGTGTACAGTACAGTGTATAGTGCACAGCAGAGTCTATAGTTTACAGTATAGTGTATAGTGTACAGCATAGTGTATCGTTTATAGCACAGTGTATAGTGTACAGCATAGTGTACAGTTTACAGCATAGTGTATAATTGACAGCATAGTGTATAGTGCACAGTATAGTGTATAGTGTACAGTATAGTGTATAGTGCACAGCATAGTGTATAGTGTACAGTATAGTGTATAGGGCACACTATAGTGTATAGTGTACAGCATAGTGTATAGTGCACAGAATAGTGTATAGTGTACAGCATTGTGTATAGTGCACAGCATAGTGTATAGTGTATAGTGCACATCATAGTGTATAGTGTACAGCATAGAGTATAGTGTATAGTGCACAGTATAGTGTATAGTTTACAGCATAGTGTATAGTGCCCAGCATAGTGTATAGTGCACAGCTGTGCACTATACACTATAATGTACACTATACACTATGCAGTGCACTATACACTATGCTGTTCACTATACACTATGCTGTACACTATAGACTTTGCTGTACACTATACACTATACTGTGCACTAAACATTATGCTGTACACTATACACTATACTGTGCACTATACACTATACTGTGCACTAAACATTATGCTGTTCACTATACACTATACTGTGCACTAAACATTATGCTGTGCACTATACACTATACTGTGCACTATACACTATGCTGTGCCCTATACACTATACTGTGCACTATACACTATGCTGTACACTATAGACTATGCTGTGCGCTATGCGCTATACTGTACGCTATACGCTATACTGTGCATTATACGCTATGCTGTACGCTATGCACTATGCTGTGCGTTATGCGCTAGTACTGTGCGCTGTATACTATGCTGTGCGCTAAACGTTATGCTGTGCACTATACGCTATAACTGTGCACTATACGCTATACTGTGCGCTATACACTATACTGTGCGTTATACGCTATGCTGTACTACCTATACGCTATACTTGTGCCCTATACGCTATGCGCATATACACTATACGCTATATACTGATAACTCTATACGCACTATGCACTGTACTGTGCTATACGCTATGCTGTGCACTATACGCTATGCTGTGCGCTAATACACTATGCTGTACGCTACACACTATACTGTGCACTATACGCTATATTCTGTACACTATACGCTATAACTGTGCACTATACGCTATATGCACTATGCACTATACTGTACGCTATACATTATACTGTACTCTTTACACTAATACTTTGCACTATACGCTATACTGTTGCGCTATGCATTATGCTGTGCACTATACACTATGCTGTTGCACTATACACTATGCTGTGCACTATACGCTATGCTGTACACTATACACTATGCTGTGCACTACACTATAGCACTACACACTATGCACGATACTGTGCACTATACACTATACTGTACACTATACACTATGACTGTGCTCTATATACTATACTGCTATACACTATACACTATGCTGTGCACTATACACTATACTGTACACTATACACTATACTATACGCTATACGCTATACTGTACTACTGCACTATGCTACTGTGCACTATACATTATGCTGACACTATACGCTATGCTGTAGTATACACTATACGTGCGCTATACGTATACTGTGCGCATACTATGCTGTGCACTATCTATGCACTATGACTGTATCTATACACTATGCTATGCACTATACGCTATACTGTACACTATACGCATGTCTGTGCTATACACGCTATGCTGTGCGCTCTACACTATGCTGTGCATACGCTATGCTGTACACTATACACTATACTGTACGCTATACACTATACTGTGCACTATACGCTGATGCTACTCTACACTATGCTGTACTGTACTGTGCTGTACACTATACTGCTATGCTATGCACTATGCTATAGTTGTACTATGTCACTATGCTGTATGCACTATACGCTGTAACATTGCGCTATACGCTATGCTGGTACTTCTTTATACTGTGGCTATACACTATACTGTGCTATACACTAGCTTGCACTATACGTTATCTTTGTACGCTATGCTCAAGGCGGTACGCTATGCGCACTATACTGTATGTACACTGCACTGATTACTGCTGTACACTATACGCTATGCTGTACTGCTATGCACTATGCTGTGCGCTATGGACTAATGCTGTGCTATACGCTATACTGTACCTATACGCTATGCTGTACACTGTGCTGTACTAGGCGCTATACTGCTATATGCTAGGCTGTGCTATTGCATATACTGTGCACTATACTATGCTGTGCACTATGCGCTGTGCTTTGCAGTGCACTATGCGCTAATGACAGTGCGCTATACACTATGCTACTATTGCTATGCACGCTATGCTGTGCACGATATACGCTATGCTGTGCGCTGTACGCTATTAAGCATGTGCTATGCACGCTGTACGTGCTATGCACTATGCTGTACACTTTATACGCTATGACTGTGCACTATACGCTGTGCTATGCTGTACACTATACAGCTATAGTACTGTGCACTATACAGCTGTGCTACTATACGTGGCTATGCTATTACACTTACTATACGCTGTACTGTACACTATACTCTATAGCTATATTGCACATATATGCTGTTGCACTTCGCTATACTGCTGCTACTGTCTATACGCTATAGCTGTGCACTATACCGTCTATGACTGTGCACTATACACGTTATGCTGTAGCGCTATACGCTATGCTGTGTACTATGCACTATCTTGTGCTATACGCTATGCTGTGCGCTATACGCTATAGCATGTGCACTATGACGCTAGCTACTGTGCACTATACGCTATACTATGCACTATACTGCTGCACTGCATACGCCTATGCTGTACACTATACACGCTATCGATTGTGCGCTATACGCTATGCTGTGCACTATACTCTATAGCTGTGCACTATACACTATACTGTAACCGCACTATGCATGCTATAGCTCTATGCAATGCTATGCACTATATGCATTGTACACTATACACTATGCTGTGCACTATGCACTATGCTGCGCATACGCTATGCTGTGCACTATACGCTATGCTAGTTGCACTATACTATACTATACACTATGACTGTACTATACACTATACTGTACTACTACACTATGCTGTACATGCAGCTATACACTATGCTGTGCACTATACACTGTACTGTACACTATACATTATTCTGTACACTATACACTATACTGTGCACTATACACTATGCTGTACACAGTATCCTCTATATACTGTATACTATATGATGTTCTCCCTGTGATGTCTCTATCCTCTATATACTGTATACTATATGATGTTCTCTCTGTGGTGTCTGTATCCTCTATATACTGTATACTATATGATGTTCTCCCTGTGGTGTCTGTATCCTCTATATACTGTATACTATATGATGTTCTCCCTGTGGTGTCTGTATCCTCTATATACTGTATACTATATGATGTTCTCCCTGTGGTGTCTGTATCCTCTATATACTGTATACGATATGATGTCCTCCCTGTGATGTCTGTATCCTCTATATACTGTATACTATATGATGTTCTCCCTGTGGTGTCTGTATCCTCTATATACTGTATACTATATGATGTTCTCCCTGTGGTGTCTGTATCCTCTATATACTGTATACGATATGATGTCCTCCCTGTGATGTCTGTATCCTCTATATACTGTATACTATATGATGTTCTCCCTGTGATGTCTGTATCCTCTATATACTGTATACTATATGATGTTCTCCCTGTGGTGTCTGTATCCTCTATATACTGTATACTATATGATGTTCTCCCTGTGATGTCTGTATCCTCTATATACTGTATACTATATGATGTTCTCCCTGTGATGTCTGTATCCTCTATATACTGTATACTATATGATGTTCTCCCTGTGGTGTCTGTATCCTCTATATACTGTATACTATATGATGTTCTCCCTGTGGTGTCTGTATCCTCTATATACTGTATACTATATGATGTTCTCCCTGTGGTGTCTGTATCCTCTATATACTGTATACTATATGATGTTCTCCCTGTGGTGTCTGTATCCTCTATATACTGTATACTATATGATGTTCTCCCTGTGGTGTCTGTATCCTCTATATACTGTATACTATATGATGTTCTCCCTGTGGTGTCTGTATCCTCTATATACTGTATACTATATGATGTTCTCCCTGTGATGTCTGTATCCTCTATATACTGTATACTATATGATGTTCTCCCTGTGATGTCTGTATCCTCTATATACTGTATACTATATGATGTTCTCCCTGTGGTGTCTGTATCCTCTATATACTGTATACTATATGATGTTCTCCCTGTGATGTCTGTATCCTCTATATACTGTATACTATATGATGTTCTCCCTGTGGTGTCTGTATCCTCTATATACTGTATACTATATGATGTTCTCCCTGTGGTGTCTGTATCCTCTATATACTGTATACTATATGATGTTCTCCCTGTGATGTCTGTATCCTCTATATACTGTATACTATATGATGTTCTCCCTGTGGTGTCTGTATCCTCTATATACTGTATACTATATGATGTTCTCCTGTGATGTCTGTATCCTCTATATACTGTATACTATATGATGTTCTCCCTGTGGTGTCTGTATCCTCTATATACTGTATACTATATGATGTTCTCCTGTGGTGTCTGTATCCTCTATATACTGTATACTATATGATGTTCTCCCTGTGATGTCTGTATCCTCTATATACTGTATACTATATGATGTTCTCCCTGTGGTGTCTGTATCCTCTATATACTGTATACTATATGATGTTCTCCCTGTGGTGTCTGTATCCTCTATATACTGTATACTATATGATGTTCTCCCTGTGGTGTCTGTATCCTCTATATACTGTATACTATATGATGTTCTCCCTGTGATGTCTGTATCCTCTATATACTGTATACTATATGATGTTCTCCCTGTGGTGTCTGTATCCTCTATATACTGTATACTATATGATGTTCTCCCTGTGGTGTCTGTATCCTCTATATACTGTATACTATATGATGTTCTCCCTGTGATGTCTGTATCCTCTATATACTGTATACTATATGATGTTCTCCCTGTGGTGTCTGTATCCTCTATATACTGTATACTATATGATGTTCTCCCTGTGGTGTCTGTATCCTCTATATACTGTATACTATATGATGTTCTCCCTGTGGTGTCTGTATCCTCTATATACTGTATACTATATGATGTTCTCCCTGTGGTGTCTGTATCCTCTATATACTGTATACTATATGATGTTCTCCCTGTGATGTCTGTATCCTCTATATACTGTATACTATATGATGTTCTCCCTGTGGTGTCTGTATCCTCTATATACTGTATACTATATGATGTTCTCCCTGTGATGTCTGTATCCTCTATATACTGTATACTATATGATGTTCTCCCTGTGGTGTCTGTATCCTCTATATACTGTATACTATATGATGTTCTCCCTGTGATGTCTGTATCCTCTATATACTGTATACTATATGATGTTCTCCCTGTGGTGTCTGTATCCTCTATATACTGTATACTATATGATGTTCTCCCTGTGGTGTCTGTATCCTCTATATACTGTATACTATATGATGTTCTCCCTGTGGTGTCTGTATCCTCTATATACTGTATACTATATGATGTTCTCCCTGTGGTGTCTGTATCCTCTATATACTGTATACTATATGATGTTCTCCCTGTGGTGTCTGTATCCTCTATATACTGTATACTATATGATGTTCTCCCTGTGGTGTCTGTATCCTCTATATACTGTATACTATATGATGTTCTCCCTGTGGTGTCTGTATCCTCTATATACTGTATACTATATGATGTTCTCCCTGTGGTGTCTGTATCCTCTATATACTGTATACTATATGATGTTCTCCCTGTGGTGTCTGTATCCTCTATATACTGTATACTATATGATGTTCTCCCTGTGGTGTCTGTATCCTCTATATACTGTATACTATATGATGTTCTCCCTGTGGTGTCTGTATCCTCTATATACTGTATACTATATGATGTTCTCCCTGTGATGTCTGTATCCTCTATATACTGTATACTATATGATGTTCTCCTGTGGTGTCTGTATCCTCTATATACTGTATACTATATGATGTTCTCCTGTGGTGTCTGTATCCTCTATATACTGTATACTATATGATGTTCTCCCTGTGGTGTCTGTATCCTCTATATACTGTATACTATATGATGTTCTCCCTGTGGTGTCTGTATCCTCTATATACTGTATACTATATGATGTTCTCCCTGTGATGTCTGTATCCTCTATATACTGTATACTATATGATGTTCTCCCTGTGGTGTCTGTATCCTCTATATACTGTATACTATATGATGTTCTCCCTGTGATGTCTGTATCCTCTATATACTGTATACTATATGATGTTCTCCCTGTGGTGTCTGTATCCTCTATATACTGTATACTATATGATGTTCTCCCTGTGGTGTCTGTATCCTCTATATACTGTATACTATATGATGTTCTCCCTGTGGTGTCTGTATCCTCTATATACTGTATACTATATGATGTTCTCCCTGTGGTGTCTGTATCCTCTATATACTGTATACTATATGATGTTCTCCCTGTGGTGTCTGTATCCTCTATATACTGTATACTATATGATGTTCTCCCTGTGGTGTCTGTATCCTCTATATACTGTATACTATATGATGTTCTCCTGTGATGTCTGTATCCTCTATATACTGTATACTATATGATGTTCTCCCTGTGATGTCTGTATCCTCTATATACTGTATACTATATGATGTTCTCCCTGTGGTGTCTGTATCCTCTATATACTGTATACTATATGATGTTCTCCCTGTGGTGTCTGTATCCTCTATATACTGTATACTATATGATGTTCTCCCTGTGGTGTCTGTATCCTCTATATACTGTATACTATATGATGTTCTCCCTGTGGTGTCTGTATCCTCTATATACTGTATACTATATGATGTTCTCCCTGTGGTGTCTGTATCCTCTATATACTGTATACTATATGATGTTCTCCCTGTGATGTCTGTATCCTCTATATACTGTATACTATATGATGTTCTCCCTGTGGTGTCTGTATCCTCTATATACTGTATACTATATGATGTTCTCCCTGTGGTGTCTGTATCCTCTATATACTGTATACTATATGATGTTCTCCCTGTGATGTCTGTATCCTCTATATACTGTATACTATATGATGTTCTCCCTGTGATGTCTGTATCCTCTATATACTGTATACTATATGATGTTCTCCCTGTGATGTCTGTATCCTCTATATACTGTATACTATATGATGTTCTCCCTGTGGTGTCTGTATCCTCTATATACTGTATACTATATGATGTTCTCCCTGTGATGTCTGTATCCTCTATATACTGTATACTATATGATGTTCTCCCTGTGATGTCTGTATCCTCTATATACTGTATACTATATGATGTTCTCCCTGTGGTGTCTGTATCCTCTATATACTGTATACTATATGATGTTCTCCCTGTGGTGTCTGTATCCTCTATATACTGTATACTATATGATGTTCTCCCTGTGGTGTCTGTATCCTCTATATACTGTATACTATATGATGTTCTCCCTGTGGTGTCTGTATCCTCTATATACTGTATACTATATGATGTTCTCCCTGTGATGTCTGTATCCTCTATATACTGTATACTATATGATGTTCTCCCTGTGATGTCTGTATCCTCTATATACTGTATACTATATGATGTTCTCCCTGTGGTGTCTGTATCCTCTATATACTGTATACTATATGATGTTCTCCCTGTGGTGTCTGTATCCTCTATATACTGTATACTATATGATGTTCTCCCTGTGGTGTCTGTATCCTCTATATACTGTATACTATATGATGTTCTCCCTGTGGTGTCTGTATCCTCTATATACTGTATACTATATGATGTTCTCCCTGTGGTGTCTGTATCCTCTATATACTGTATACTATATGATGTTCTCCCTGTGATGTCTGTATCCTCTATATACTGTATACTATATGATGTTCTCCCTGTGATGTCTGTATCCTCTATATACTGTATACTATATGATGTTCTCCCTGTGGTGTCTGTATCCTCTATATACTGTATACTATATGATGTTCTCCCTGTGGTGTCTGTATCCTCTATATACTGTATACTATATGATGTTCTCCCTGTGATGTCTGTATCCTCTATATACTGTATACTATATGATGTTCTCCCTGTGGTGTCTGTATCCTCTATATACTGTATACTATATGATGTTCTCCCTGTGGTGTCTGTATCCTCTATATACTGTATACTATATGATGTTCTCCCTGTGATGTCTGTATCCTCTATATACTGTATACTATATGATGTTCTCCCTGTGGTGTCTGTATCCTCTATATACTGTATACTATATGATGTTCTCCCTGTGGTGTCTGTATCCTCTATATACTGTATACTATATGATGTTCTCCCTGTGGTGTCTGTATCCTCTATATACTGTATACTATATGATGTTCTCCCTGTGGTGTCTGTATCCTCTATATACTGTATACTATATGATGTTCTCCCTGTGGTGTCTGTATCCTCTATATACTGTATACTATATGATGTTCTCCCTGTGGTGTCTGTATCCTCTATATACTGTATACTATATGATGTTCTCCCTGTGATGTCTGTATCCTCTATATACTGTATACTATATGATGTTCTCCCTGTGATGTCTGTATCCTCTATATACTGTATACTATATGATGTTCTCCCTGTGGTGTCTGTATCCTCTATATACTGTATACTATATGATGTTCTCCCTGTGGTGTCTGTATCCTCTATATACTGTATACTATATGATGTTCTCCCTGTGGTGTCTGTATCCTCTATATACTGTATACTATATGATGTTCTCCCTGTGGTGTCTGTATCCTCTATATACTGTATACTATATGATGTTCTCCCTGTGGTGTCTGTATCCTCTATATACTGTATACTATATGATGTTCTCCCTGTGGTGTCTGTATCCTCTATATACTGTATACTATATGATGTTCTCCCTGTGATGTCTGTATCCTCTATATACTGTATACTATATGATGTTCTCCCTGTGATGTCTGTATCCTCTATATACTGTATACTATATGATGTTCTCCCTGTGGTGTCTGTATCCTCTATATACTGTATACTATATGATGTTCTCCCTGTGGTGTCTGTATCCTCTATATACTGTATACTATATGATGTTCTCCCTGTGGTGTCTGTATCCTCTATATACTGTATACTATATGATGTTCTCCCTGTGGTGTCTGTATCCTCTATATACTGTATACTATATGATGTTCTCCTGTGATGTCTGTATCCTCTATATACTGTATACTATATGATGTTCTCCCTGTGGTGTCTGTATCCTCTATATACTGTATACTATATGATGTTCTCCCTGTGGTGTCTGTATCCTCTATATACTGTATACTATATGATGTTCTCCCTGTGGTGTCTGTATCCTCTATATACTGTATACTATATGATGTTCTCCCTGTGATGTCTGTATCCTCTATATACTGTATACTATATGATGTTCTCCCTGTGATGTCTGTATCCTCTATATACTGTATACTATATGATGTTCTCCCTGTGGTGTCTGTATCCTCTATATACTGTATACTATATGATGTTCTCCCTGTGGTGTCTGTATCCTCTATATACTGTATACTATATGATGTTCTCCCTGTGGTGTCTGTATCCTCTATATACTGTATACTATATGATGTTCTCCCTGTGGTGTCTGTATCCTCTATATACTGTATACTATATGATGTTCTCCCTGTGGTGTCTGTATCCTCTATATACTGTATACTATATGATGTTCTCCCTGTGGTGTCTGTATCCTCTATATACTGTATACTATATGATGTTCTCCCTGTGGTGTCTGTATCCTCTATATACTGTATACTATATGATGTTCTCCCTGTGATGTCTGTATCCTCTATATACTGTATACTATATGATGTTCTCCCTGTGGTGTCTGTATCCTCTATATACTGTATACTATATGATGTTCTCCCTGTGGTGTCTGTATCCTCTATATACTGTATACTATATGATGTTCTCCCTGTGGTGTCTGTATCCTCTATATACTGTATACTATATGATGTTCTCCCTGTGGTGTCTGTATCCTCTATATACTGTATACTATATGATGTTCTCCCTGTGGTGTCTGTATCCTCTATATACTGTATACTATATGATGTTCTCCCTGTGGTGTCTGTATCCTCTATATACTGTATACTATATGATGTTCTCCCTGTGGTGTCTGTATCCTCTATATACTGTATACTATATGATGTTCTCCCTGTGATGTCTGTATCCTCTATATACTGTATACTATATGATGTTCTCCCTGTGATGTCTGTATCCTCTATATACTGTATACTATATGATGTTCTCCCTGTGATGTCTGTATCCTCTATATACTGTATACTATATGATGTTCTCCCTGTGGTGTCTGTATCCTCTATATACTGTATACTATATGATGTTCTCCTGTGGTGTCTGTATCCTCTATATACTGTATACTATATGATGTTCTCCCTGTGGTGTCTGTATCCTCTATATACTGTATACTATATGATGTTCTCCCTGTGGTGTCTGTATCCTCTATATACTGTATACTATATGATGTTCTCCCTGTGATGTCTGTATCCTCTATATACTGTATACTATATGATGTTCTCCCTGTGGTGTCTGTATCCTCTATATACTGTATACTATATGATGTTCTCCCTGTGGTGTCTGTATCCTCTATATACTGTATACTATATGATGTTCTCCCTGTGGTGTCTGTATCCTCTATATACTGTATACTATATGATGTTCTCCCTGTGGTGTCTGTATCCTCTATATACTGTATACTATATGATGTTCTCCCTGTGATGTCTGTATCCTCTATATACTGTATACTATATGATGTTCTCCTGTGGTGTCTGTATCCTCTATATACTGTATACTATATGATGTTCTCCCTGTGGTGTCTGTATCCTCTATATACTGTATACTATATGATGTTCTCCTGTGGTGTCTGTATCCTCTATATACTGTATACTATATGATGTTCTCCCTGTGATGTCTGTATCCTCTATATACTGTATACTATATGATGTTCTCCCTGTGATGTCTGTATCCTCTATATACTGTATACTATATGATGTTCTCCCTGTGGTGTCTGTATCCTCTATATACTGTATACTATATGATGTTCTCCCTGTGATGTCTGTATCCTCTATATACTGTATACTATATGATGTTCTCCCTGTGATGTCTGTATCCTCTATATACTGTATACTATATGATGTTCTCCCTGTGGTGTCTGTATCCTCTATATACTGTATACTATATGATGTTCTCCCTGTGGTGTCTGTATCCTCTATATACTGTATACTATATGATGTTCTCCCTGTGGTGTCTGTATCCTCTATATACTGTATACTATATGATGTTCTCCCTGTGATGTCTGTATCCTCTATATACTGTATACTATATGATGTTCTCCCTGTGGTGTCTGTATCCTCTATATACTGTATACTATATGATGTTCTCCCTGTGGTGTCTGTATCCTCTATATACTGTATACTATATGATGTTCTCCCTGTGGTGTCTGTATCCTCTATATACTGTATACTATATGATGTTCTCCCTGTGGTGTCTGTATCCTCTATATACTGTATACTATATGATGTTCTCCCTGTGATGTCTGTATCCTCTATATACTGTATACTATATGATGTTCTCCCTGTGGTGTCTGTATCCTCTATATACTGTATACTATATGATGTTCTCCCTGTGGTGTCTGTATCCTCTATATACTGTATACTATATGATGTTCTCCCTGTGGTGTCTGTATCCTCTATATACTGTATACTATATGATGTTCTCCCTGTGGTGTCTGTATCCTCTATATACTGTATACTATATGATGTTCTCCCTGTGGTGTCTGTATCCTCTATATACTGTATACTATATGATGTTCTCCCTGTGGTGTCTGTATCCTCTATATACTGTATACTATATGATGTTCTCCCTGTGGTGTCTGTATCCTCTATATACTGTATACTATATGATGTTCTCCCTGTGGTGTCTGTATCCTCTATATACTGTATACTATATGATGTTCTCCTGTGGTGTCTGTATCCTCTATATACTGTATACTATATGATGTTCTCCCTGTGGTGTCTGTATCCTCTATATACTGTATACTATATGATGTTCTCCCTGTGGTGTCTGTATCCTCTATATACTGTATACTATATGATGTTCTCCCTGTGATGTCTGTATCCTCTATATACTGTATACTATATGATGTTCTCCCTGTGGTGTCTGTATCCTCTATATACTGTATACTATATGATGTTCTCCCTGTGGTGTCTGTATCCTCTATATACTGTATACTATATGATGTTCTCCCTGTGGTGTCTGTATCCTCTATATACTGTATACTATATGATGTTCTCCCTGTGATGTCTGTATCCTCTATATACTGTATACTATATGATGTTCTCCCTGTGGTGTCTGTATCCTCTATATACTGTATACTATATGATGTTCTCCCTGTGGTGTCTGTATCCTCTATATACTGTATACTATATGATGTTCTCCTGTGATGTCTGTATCCTCTATATACTGTATACTATATGATGTTCTCCCTGTGGTGTCTGTATCCTCTATATACTGTATACTATATGATGTTCTCCCTGTGGTGTCTGTATCCTCTATATACTGTATACTATATGATGTTCTCCCTGTGGTGTCTGTATCCTCTATATACTGTATACTATATGATGTTCTCCCTGTGGTGTCTGTATCCTCTATATACTGTATACTATATGATGTTCTCCCTGTGGTGTCTGTATCCTCTATATACTGTATACTATATGATGTTCTCCCTGTGGTGTCTGTATCCTCTATATACTGTATACTATATGATGTTCTCCCTGTGATGTCTGTATCCTCTATATACTGTATACTATATGATGTTCTCCCTGTGGTGTCTGTATCCTCTATATACTGTATACTATATGATGTTCTCCTGTGATGTCTGTATCCTCTATATACTGTATACTATATGATGTTCTCCCTGTGGTGTCTGTATCCTCTATATACTGTATACTATATGATGTTCTCCCTGTGGTGTCTGTATCCTCTATATACTGTATACTATATGATGTTCTCCCTGTGATGTCTGTATCCTCTATATACTGTATACTATATGATGTTCTCCCTGTGGTGTCTGTATCCTCTATATACTGTATACTATATGATGTTCTCCCTGTGGTGTCTGTATCCTCTATATACTGTATACTATATGATGTTCTCCCTGTGGTGTCTGTATCCTCTATATACTGTATACTATATGATGTTCTCCTGTGGTGTCTGTATCCTCTATATACTGTATACTATATGATGTTCTCCCTGTGGTGTCTGTATCCTCTATATACTGTATACTATATGATGTTCTCCCTGTGATGTCTGTATCCTCTATATACTGTATACTATATGATGTTCTCCCTGTGATGTCTGTATCCTCTATATACTGTATACTATATGATGTTCTCCCTGTGGTGTCTGTATCCTCTATATACTGTATACTATATGATGTTCTCCCTGTGATGTCTGTATCCTCTATATACTGTATACTATATGATGTTCTCCCTGTGGTGTCTGTATCCTCTATATACTGTATACTATATGATGTTCTCCCTGTGGTGTCTGTATCCTCTATATACTGTATACTATATGATGTTCTCCCTGTGATGTCTGTATCCTCTATATACTGTATACTATATGATGTTCTCCCTGTGGTGTCTGTATCCTCTATATACTGTATACTATATGATGTTCTCCTGTGGTGTCTGTATCCTCTATATACTGTATACTATATGATGTTCTCCTGTGGTGTCTGTATCCTCTATATACTGTATACTATATGATGTTCTCCCTGTGGTGTCTGTATCCTCTATATACTGTATACTATATGATGTTCTCCCTGTGGTGTCTGTATCCTCTATATACTGTATACTATATGATGTTCTCCCTGTGGTGTCTGTATCCTCTATATACTGTATACTATATGATGTTCTCCCTGTGGTGTCTGTATCCTCTATATACTGTATACTATATGATGTTCTCCCTGTGATGTCTGTATCCTCTATATACTGTATACTATATGATGTTCTCCCTGTGGTGTCTGTATCCTCTATATACTGTATACTATATGATGTTCTCCCTGTGGTGTCTGTATCCTCTATATACTGTATACTATATGATGTTCTCCCTGTGGTGTCTGTATCCTCTATATACTGTATACTATATGATGTTCTCCCTGTGGTGTCTGTATCCTCTATATACTGTATACTATATGATGTTCTCCCTGTGATGTCTGTATCCTCTATATACTGTATACTATATGATGTTCTCCCTGTGATGTCTGTATCCTCTATATACTGTATACTATATGATGTTCTCCCTGTGGTGTCTGTATCCTCTATATACTGTATACTATATGATGTTCTCCCTGTGATGTCTGTATCCTCTATATACTGTATACTATATGATGTTCTCCCTGTGGTGTCTGTATCCTCTATATACTGTATACTATATGATGTTCTCCCTGTGATGTCTGTATCCTCTATATACTGTATACTATATGATGTTCTCCTGTGGTGTCTGTATCCTCTATATACTGTATACTATATGATGTTCTCCCTGTGGTGTCTGTATCCTCTATATACTGTATACTATATGATGTTCTCCCTGTGGTGTCTGTATCCTCTATATACTGTATACTATATGATGTTCTCCCTGTGGTGTCTGTATCCTCTATATACTGTATACTATATGATGTTCTCCCTGTGGTGTCTGTATCCTCTATATACTGTATACTATATGATGTTCTCCCTGTGGTGTCTGTATCCTCTATATACTGTATACTATATGATGTTCTCCCTGTGGTGTCTGTATCCTCTATATACTGTATACTATATGATGTTCTCCCTGTGGTGTCTGTATCCTCTATATACTGTATACTATATGATGTTCTCCCTGTGGTGTCTGTATCCTCTATATACTGTATACTATATGATGTTCTCCCTGTGGTGTCTGTATCCTCTATATACTGTATACTATATGATGTTCTCCCTGTGGTGTCTGTATCCTCTATATACTGTATACTATATGATGTTCTCCCTGTGGTGTCTGTATCCTCTATATACTGTATACTATATGATGTTCTCCTGTGGTGTCTGTATCCTCTATATACTGTATACTATATGATGTTCTCCCTGTGGTGTCTGTATCCTCTATATACTGTATACTATATGATGTTCTCCCTGTGGTGTCTGTATCCTCTATATACTGTATACTATATGATGTTCTCCCTGTGGTGTCTGTATCCTCTATATACTGTATACTATATGATGTTCTCCCTGTGATGTCTGTATCCTCTATATACTGTATACTATATGATGTTCTCCTGTGGTGTCTGTATCCTCTATATACTGTATACTATATGATGTTCTCCCTGTGGTGTCTGTATCCTCTATATACTGTATACTATATGATGTTCTCCCTGTGGTGTCTGTATCCTCTATATACTGTATACTATATGATGTTCTCCTGTGGTGTCTGTATCCTCTATATACTGTATACTATATGATGTTCTCCTGTGGTGTCTGTATCCTCTATATACTGTATACTATATGATGTTCTCCTGTGATGTCTGTATCCTCTATATACTGTATACTATATGATGTTCTCCTGTGGTGTCTGTATCCTCTATATACTGTATACTATATGATGTTCTCCCTGTGGTGTCTGTATCCTCTATATACTGTATACTATATGATGTTCTCCTGTGGTGTCTGTATCCTCTATATACTGTATACTATATGATGTTCTCCCTGTGATGTCTGTATCCTCTATATACTGTATACTATATGATGTTCTCCCTGTGATGTCTGTATCCTCTATATACTGTATACTATATGATGTTCTCCCTGTGGTGTCTGTATCCTCTATATACTGTATACTATATGATGTTCTCCCTGTGATGTCTGTATCCTCTATATACTGTATACTATATGATGTTCTCCCTGTGGTGTCTGTATCCTCTATATACTGTATACTATATGATGTTCTCCCTGTGGTGTCTGTATCCTCTATATACTGTATACTATATGATGTTCTCCCTGTGGTGTCTGTATCCTCTATATACTGTATACTATATGATGTTCTCCCTGTGGTGTCTGTATCCTCTATATACTGTATACTATATGATGTTCTCCCTGTGGTGTCTGTATCCTCTATATACTGTATACTATATGATGTTCTCCCTGTGGTGTCTGTATCCTCTATATACTGTATACTATATGATGTTCTCCCTGTGGTGTCTGTATCCTCTATATACTGTATACTATATGATGTTCTCCCTGTGGTGTCTGTATCCTCTATATACTGTATACTATATGATGTTCTCCCTGTGGTGTCTGTATCCTCTATATACTGTATACTATATGATGTTCTCCCTGTGGTGTCTGTATCCTCTATATACTGTATACTATATGATGTTCTCCCTGTGGTGTCTGTATCCTCTATATACTGTATTCTATATGATGTTCTCCCTGTGGTGTCTGTATCCTCCATATACTGTATACTATATGATGTTCTCCCTGTGGTGTCTGTATCCTCCATATACTGTATACTATATGATGTTCTCCCTGTAGTGTCTGTATCCTCTATATACTGTATACTATATGATGTTCTCTCTGTGGTGTCTGTATCCTCTATATACTGTATACTATATGATATTCTCCCTGTGGTGTCTGTATCCTCTATATACTGTATACTATATGATGTTCTCCCTGTGGTGTCTCTATCCTCTATATACTGTATACTATATGATGTTCTCCCTGTGGTGTCTGTATCCTCTATATACTGTATACTATATGATGTTCTCCCTGTGGTGTCTGTATCCTCTATATACTGTATACTATATGATGTTCTCCCTGTGATGTCTGTATCCTCTATATACTGTATACTATATGATGTTCTCCCTGTGGTGTCTGTATCCTCTATATACTGTATACTATATGATGTTCTCCCTGTGGTGTCTGTATCCTCTATATACTGTATACTATATGATGTTCTCCCTGTGGTGTCTGTATCCTCTATATACTGTATACTATATGATGTTCTCCCTGTGGTGTCTGTATCCTCTATATACTGTATACTATATGATGTTCTCCCTGTGATGTCTGTATCCTCTATATACTGTATACTATATGATGTTCTCACTGTGGTCTCTGTATCCTCTATATACTGTATAGATTCTGTAGGGTGATGCTAGTGGGTTATGCTCTGGGCACTGTTCACACCTGCAGTGTAAGGTCCTCAGATGCCCATGGGAACCTCCATTACCCTTCTCAGACCCTGTCAGAGGGGCAGCCTTGCCATTTGATGCAGGGTTGATGCCAGTCCAGGTGAGATGTAAGAGTCTGATGCTCAGGTAGGTCCTTCCTGTCCAGCTCCTGCCTGAGACAGGATCATCTACCAGGGCTGGACACAGAGGACCTGCCAGCAGACCCAACCCTATACTGCTGCCATCAGCTGGAAGTAGAACCACCAGGGTCCTGGACCCCCCTCTTTTCTTGAGCATGGGGTGGAGGCTCTGAGGACCCCCTATTGTCTGAGGGTGTAACCTGATAGACCTTGTCTTCTCCTGACTCCCAGGACCTGAGGGGGGGGGGGGGGATGTCTGAGAAGTTGCACTGGGCTCTTCTGCAAAAGCCAAAGTGATAAGAAGAAGAAGAAGCAGCAGCAGCAGAAAGTCCCTATACACTGGCTGCAACCTCTTCAAGGGGGGAGGGGGCATTTGTTTTGGAAGGAGCCCCCCCTCCATTAACTAGCAGTGAATATTCATTAGGACAGCTCACTGTGGGTGGGGACCCGGCCAAGTTTTCATTCTATAAAATGCAGGATTGTTTGCCTTGTCAGTGACTGCTTTGAAAAATTGCCACAATCTGATTTGATTCCCCTGCCCTAAAGCCAAGTGCAGCTTCTGGAAGGTAAGTCCTGCTCCTTCTGTTACTTACCTGCTTTCCACAGCCACCTACTGGCATCGCCTAGCACAGGTTGCAGGAGCTAACTCTGAACATGACTACATTGTATCTACTCTGTGCCTCCCTGTGCTTGATAGAACTTCTATTAGGAATAGTTGAGGGCATTTTCTAATGGGCGTTAAAGAGTAAACATGAAAATTGGTTAAAAAAAAAATTTGTGAAGAGAAAAGAATAGGCAAAATTGGAAAAAAATATGCGATTTAAAAAAAAAACTGGGAGATATAATATAATAATTTTTACAGGCAAGACCAGAAAACGGCTAAAATTAAGGAAATTATTTAATCAAAAAGATGGAAAAATAATCATTTTTAGAAGAATGTAAGACCCCAAAATGCATAAAATGGGGAGAAAAAAAAATCAGAACTGAATGGAATCATCAGCTGCCTGGAGCTGCTGGATCTGTTGTGGTGTGGGTGCCGTAGAGAGCTGCTGCAGTGTAAAGTAATTCTTTCTGCTCCTATCATTACTCCAGGGGAGGTGGGGGGGACAATGAGCAGATAATGGAATTACAGTGACTTGGCTGCCGATTTACGCACGGCGATTGCCAATAAGCGAATGCCGAGAAGCAATATCGTTCCGTTTCGTTAAGGTCTAATGAGCGGAACGGCGCGCGGCTCGGCGGCCAGGGAGGCTGCGCAGATGGTTTACGTGCGAATGGTCGAATTCGTCCACAACAATTTCTGGTTTGCTTCACGTTATTGTCTGGTTTTTTTTTTCTTCACTTACTGCGTTGTTTTGAGAGAGGGCGATACGTTAAGAAATATAAAAAAAATAAAATACCCCAAATCTTGATGCAATTTAGAGAATTTGGAGGGATGCTCATCTCAGCCCCGCTACACTCACGAGCTCAGCTCTGCTACATCTGCATTAATACGGCATCGGGAAGTGATGTTGATACGTTGTATCCGTGTCACACTTCTGAGAATGTCGGCGTGCTGCTGGGGAGGACGTCATTTTGAGGTGTGCGATCCGTTTTGGATGGATTTTGTGTTGTCGTTGGCGGTTTTGTGGTTTCATCTTCGGATCCGTTCGCCTGATATGTGATTCCGTAGTAACGAGCGGTTTATCATTGATGCTGTCACAGCAAACACTTCGGTGAATCAGTCCCAGCCGCACAATCCGGTATCTCGCTGTGTAGTAGAGCTGAGTATGTTAAGCTTTCGTTTTCACAAGGCTGTACTTGATGTAGCAGAGTCAGCAGAGCTTTTTGTCTGCATTGCTATAATTATCTGCAGTCCTGTGTAAAACCGCACTTGGAATTTGGACACCTTCCACTCTACACATCTGCGGTGAAGCGGCACATTATCAGGACCTGATGGTCACACGCTGAGCGGCAGGTGCTGTCACATCATTATCCTGCTGTACACAGGAAGGGTTAACCGCACGAGTATCCGGAGCACACATTTATAGGAACGCTCGAGCAGCCGATGAACGAGCCGGCTCTCCGTTATCAGGGCCACGGAATGGTTGTGCTTCTAAAAGACGGGCACCGAGATACCAGGCAGTTCAGGTCATTAATAAATGTCATTCAGACTCTGTTTAGTGCATTCTGATAATGTAGTAGACGTCACCTGCAGTCCTATGTAACACCACCGATAACACAGTGATAGCTCTCTGAGTACAGATAATGTAATATATGTCACCTGCAGTCCTATGTAACACCACAGATAACACAGTGATAACTCTGAGTACACATAATGCAGTAGATGTCACCTGCAGTCCTATGTAACACCACATATAACACAGTGATAACTCTGAGTACAGATAATGTAGTAGATGTCACCTGCAGTCCTATGTAACACCACAGATAACACAGTGATAACTCTCTGAGTACAGATAATGTAGTAGATGTCACCTGCAGTCCTATGTAACACCACAGATAACACAGTGATAACTCTGAGTACACATAATGCAGTAGATGTCACCTGCAGTCCTATGTAACACCACATATAACACAGTGATAACTCTCTGAGTACAGATAATGTAGTAGATGTCACCTGCAGTCCTATGTAACACCACATATAACACGGTGATAACTCTCTGAGTACAGATAATGTAGTAGATGTCACCTGCAGTCCTATGTAACACTACAGATAACACAGTGATATCTCTCTGAGTACAGATAATGTAGTAGATGTCACCTGCAGTCCTATGTAACACCACAGATAACACAGTGATAACTCTCTGAGTACAGATAATGTAGTAGATATCACCTGCAGTCCTATGTAACACCACAGATAACACAGTGATAGATCTCTGAGTACAGATAATGTAGTAGATGTCACCTGCAGTCCTATGTAACACCACAGATAACACAGTGATAACTCTCTGAGTACAGATAATGTAGTAGATGTCACCTGCAGTCCTATGTAACACCACAGATAACACAGTGATAACTCTCTGAGTACAGATAATGTAGTAGATGTCACCTGCAGTCCTATGTAACACCACAGATAACACAGTTATAGCTCTCTGAGTACAGATAATGTAGTAGATGTCACCTGCAGTCCTATGTAACACCACAGATAACACAGTGATAACTCTCTCAGTACAGATAATGTAGTAGATGTCACCTGCAGTCCTATGTAACACCACAGATAACACAGTGATAACTCTCTGAGTACAGATAATGTAGTAGATGTCACCTGCAGTCCTATGTAACACCACAGATAACACAGTGATAACTCTCTGAGTACAGATAATGTAGTAGATGTCACCTGCAGTCCTATGTAACACCACAGATAACACAGTGATAACTCTCTGAGTACAGATAATGTAGTAGATGTCTCCTGCAGTCCTATGTAACACCACAGATAACACAGTGATAACTCTCGAGTACAGATAATGTAGTAGATGTCACCTGCAGTCCTATGTAACACCACAGATAACACAGTGATAACTCTCTGAGTACAGATAATGTAGTAGATATCACCTGCAGTCCTATGTAACACCACAGATAACACAGTGATAACTCTCTGAGTACAGATAATGTAGTAGATGTCACCTGCAGTCCTATGTAACACCACAGATAACACAGTGATAACTCTCTGAGTACAGATAATGTAGTAGATGTCACCTGCAGTCCTATGTAACACCACAGATAACACAGTGATAACTCTCTGAGTACAGATAATGTAGTAGATTACTCCTGCAGTCCTATGTAACACCACAGATAACACAGTGATAACTCTCTGAGTACAGATAATGTAGAAGATGTCACCTGCAGTCCTATGTAACACCACATATAACACGGTGATAACTCTCTGAGTACAGATAATGTAGTAGATGTCACCTGCAGTCCTATGTAACACCACAGATAACACAGTGATAACTCTCTGAGTACAGATAATGTGGTAGATGTCACCTGCAGTCCTATGTAACACCACAGATAACACAGTGATAACTCTCTGAGTACAGATAATGTAGTAGATGTCACCTGCAGTCCTATGTAACACCACAGATAACACAGTGATAACTCTCTGAGTACAGATAATGTAGTAGATGTCACCTGCAGTCCTATGTAACACCACAGATAACACAGTGATATCTCTCTGAGTACAGATAATGTAGTAGATGTCACCTGCAGTCCTATGTAACACCACAGATAACACAGTGATAACTCTCTGAGTACAGATAATGTAGTAGATGTCTCCTGCAGTCCTATGTAACACCACAGATAACACAGTGATAACTCTCTGAGTACAGATAATGTAGTAGATGTCACCTGCAGTCCTATGTAACACCACAGATAACACAGTGATAACTCTCTGAGTACAGATAATGTAGTAGATATCACCTGCAGTCCTATGTAACACCACAGATAACACAGTGATATCTCTCTGAGTACAGATAATGTAGTAGATGTCACCTGCAGTCCTATGTAACACCACAGATAACACAGTGATAACTCTCTGAGTACAGATAATGTAGTAGATGTCACCTGCAGTCCTATGTAACACCACAGATAACACAGTGATAACTCTCTGAGTACAGATAATGTAGTAGATGTACACCTGCAGTCCTATGTAACACCACAGATAACACAGTGATAACTCTCTGAGTACAGATAATGTAGAAGATGTCACCTGCAGTCCTATGTAACACCACATATAACACGGTGATAACTCTCTGAGTACAGATAATGTAGTAGATGTCACCTGCAGTCCTATGTAACACCACAGATAACACAGTGATAACTCTCTGAGTACAGATAATGTAGTAGATGTCACCTGCAGTCCTATGTAACACCACAGATAACACAGTGATAACTCTCTGAGTACAGATAATGTAGTAGATGTCACCTGCAGTCCCATGTAACACCACAGATAACACAGTGATAACTCTCTGAGTACAGATAATGTAGTAGAAGTCACCTGCAGTCCTATGTAACACCACAGATAACACAGTGATATCTCTCTGAGTACAGATAATGTAGTAGATGTCACCTGCAGTCCTATGTAACACCACAGATAACACAGTGATAACTCTCTGAGTACAGATAATGTAGTAGATGTCACCTGCAGTCCTATGTAACACCACAGATCACAGGCTAATAACTCTCTGAGTACAGATAATGTAGTAGATGTCACCTGCAGTCCTATGTAACACCACAGATCACAGGCTAATAACTCTCTGAGTACAGACATGGTAGTAGACTTCACCTGCAGTCCTATGTAACACCAGAGATAACACAGTGATAACTCTCTGAGTACAGATAATGCGGTAGATGTCATCTGCAGTCCTATGTAACACCACAGATAACACAGTGATAACTCTCTGAGTACAGATTATGTAGTAGATGTCACCTGCAGTCCTATGTAACACAGGTTATCATTTCTTAGCAGTATCATTTCATGTTACCACTGTGTATTATCATGTTATCACTGTGTTATCTGTGGTGTTACATAGGACTGCAGGTGACATCTACTGTATCTAGTACTCAGAGAGTATCACTGTAGATATCTGTGATGTTACATAGGACTGCAGGTGACATCTTCACATTATCTGTACTAAGAGAGTTATCACTGTGTTATCTGTGGTGTTATAGGACTGCAGGTGATATCTACTGCATTACCTGTACTCAGAGAGTATCACTGTGTTATCTGTGGTGTTACAGTAGACTGCAGGAGACATCTACTACATGCTGTACTCAGTAGATTATCACTGTGTTATCTGTGGTGATAGACTGCAGGTGACATCTACTATATCTGTACTGAGATCGTTATCACTGTATTATCTGTGGTGTACTAGACTGCAGGTGACATCACTACACATCTGTAGCTGAGAGAGTAATCACTGTGTTATCTGTGGTGTAGGACTGCAGGTGACATCTACTACATTATCTGTACTCACCTGCAGTCCTATGTAACACCACAGATAACACAGTGATAACTCTCTGAGTACAGATTATGTAGTAGATGTCACCTGCAGTCCTATGTAACACCACAGATAACAGAGTGATAACTCTCTGAGTACAGATAATGTAGTAGATGTCACCTGCAGTCCTATGTAACACCACAGAAATCACAGTGATAACTCTCTGAGTACAGATTATGTAGTAGATGTCACCTGCAGTCCTATGTAACACCCCAGATAACACAGTGATAACTCTCTGAGTACAGACATGGTAGTAGACTTCACCTGCAGTCCTATGTAACACCACAGATAACACAGTGATATCTCTCTGAGTACAGATAATGCAGTAGATGTCACCTGCAGTCCTATGTAACACCCCAGATAACACAGTGATAACTCTCTGAGTACAGATAATGTAGTGGATGTCACCTGCAGTCCTAGGTAACACCACAGATAACACAGTGATAACTCTCTGAGTACAGATAATGTAGTGGATGTCACCTGCAGTCCTATGTAACACCACAGATAACACAGTGATAACTCTCTGAGTACAGATAATGCAGTAGATGTCACCTGCAGTCCTATGTAACTCCACAGATAACACAGTGATAACTCTCTGAGTACAGATAATGTAGTAGATGTCACCTGCAGTCCTATGTAACACCACAGATAACACAGTGATAACTCTCTGAGTACAGATAATGTAGTAGATGTCACCTGCAGTCCTATGTAACACCACAGATAACACAGTGATAACTCTCTGAGTACAGATAATGTAGTAGATGTCACCTGCAGTCCTATGTAACACCACAGATAACACAGTGATAACTCTCTGAGTACAGATAATGTAGTAGATGTCACCTGCAGTCCTATGTAACACCACAGATAACACAGTGATAACTCTCTGAGTACAGATAATGTAGTAGATGTCACCTGCAGTCCTATGTAACACCACAGATAACACAGTGATAACTCTCTGAGTACAGATAATGTAGAAGATGTCACCTGCAGTCCTATGTAACACCACATATAACACAGTGATAACTCTCTGAGTACAGATAATGTAGTAGATGTCACCTGCAGTCCTATGTAACACCACAGATAACACAGTGATAACTCTCTGAGTACAGATAATGTAGTAGATGTCACCTGCAGTCCTATGTAACACCACAGATAGCACAGAGATAACTCTCTGAGTACAGATAATGTAGGAGATGTCACCTGCAGTCCTATGTAACACTACAGATAACACAGTGATAACTCTCTGAGTACAGATAATGTAGAAGATGTCACCTGCAGTCCTATGTAACACCACAGATAACACAGTGATAACTCTCTGAGTACAGATAATGTAGTAGATGTCACCTGCAGTCCTATGTAACACCACAGATAACACAGTGAGAGAAATCCTGAAACCAGGGAAGAAGGCTGAAACCTGTAAAGACTCAACACTTTTCACAGCTGAGGGTTTGTTACAATAGCCCTCACGGGCAGGGCCCTCTCTCCTTCTGTACCAGTCTGTAACTTGTCTCGTTCATGCTTAAGGCAATTGTCTGTTTTATGTATGTGCACCGCTTATGATATGTACAGCATATGTTCATTCATAAAAATGTGCTCATTCACTGACAGCAAGCAGAAATCTTGTAAATGAGGAACTGAGAAGCAAAGCATGTTAGAAAGTTATAGAACCTCAGAAATGATACTGCTAAGAAATGATAACCTATGTAGTAAACAGGCGATGACGCTGGGTCCTGTGCCCCCATGTGGATAGAGGGGTGGTCAAGCATGCACACTGTAGTCTATATAGTCGGCTTGGGATTAGGGCGCTGGCCCTTTAAGAAGCCCCGGTGGCGGTGGCTTTGGTCAGGTGCTGTTCTGCATCCATGCAGACAGGGATGATTCTGAAGTGGCTCGGCCCGGGAAATGAATGCGCAGCAGAAGGGGATTCTTGGCCGTGGTACAAAGCGAGACGGTGGTCAGGCAGATGTTTGCTCCGTGTGGTTTAACCCCTGACTGACTGCACCTTGTATCACTGTTGACAAACAATATCTGATCATGGCGATCATTATCAGTACGATCAGATCTGATAAAAAATACTCCCCAGCCCCTATTAGTGCGGAGAGAACGGTGACGGATGGGACTGATCTTCCCTGGTGCTCGGGTGTAGGAGGTCATCACCCATCACTGTCCCACCAGGGCTCAGGGCTCCCCGGCCATGTCCAGGGTCCAGAACCCGAAAAGTCAATGGAAAGGTGGAAAAATCCATGGTCCAAAAATGTCCTGCTCTTGTCTCTGGGAAAAGGAAGGAGCGTGGACCGCAAATATGACCGTGTAAGTCTTCTCTTCTCTGTATACTCTCTGTATTCTCTCTATATGCTCCCGTCATACTCTCTATATACACCTTCTATATACTCTCTGTATTCTCTCTATATGCTCCTATTATACTCTCTATATACTCTTTATACTCAATGTATTCTCTCTATATGCTCTCGTCATACTCTCTATATACACCTTCTATATACTCTATGTATTCTCTCTTTATGCTCCTATTATACTCTCTATATACTCTTTATACTCAATGTATTCTCTCTATATGCTCTCGTCATACTCTCTATATACACCTTCTATATACTCTATGTATTCTCTCTTATGCTCCTATTATACTCTCTATATACTCTTTATACTCAATGTATTCTCTCTATATGCTCTCGTCATACTCTCTATATACTCTCTGTGTTCTCTATATATACTCTCTGTATCATCTCTATACACTCTCTATATGCTCTCGTCATACTCTATATTCTCTGTATTCTTTATATTTTCTCTCTATATGCTGTCTATAGTCTCTCTGTATTCTCTCTATATGCTTGTGTCAAACTCTCTATATGCGCTTGTCATACTCTCTGTATTATCTATATATTCTCTCTATATACTGTATGCTCTGTATTCTCTCTGTATGCTCTCATCATACTCTCTGTGTTCTATCTATATGCTCTTATCATACTCTCTATACACTCGTTATATGCTCTCGTCATACTCTTTATATACTCTCTGTATTCTCTATATATATTCTCTCCATATACGCTATACTGTCTGTATTCTCTCTATATGTTCCCATCATACTCTCTATATTCTCTCTATATGCTCTTATCATACTCTCTATATGCTCTCATCATACTCTCTATATATTCTCTGTATTCTCTACATTTTCTCTCTATATACTCTCTACTCTCTGTATTCTCTCTATATGCTCATGTCATACTCTCTATACACTCTGTATGATATATGCACTCATATATGTCATACTGTCTATATAGTATCTCTATACTCAGTATTCTCTCTATATACTTTCTCTATACTCTCTGTATTCTCTCTCTATATGCTCTTATCATAATCTTTATACACTCTCTATATGCTCTTGTCACGCTCTATATATACTCTCTGTATTCTCTATATATTCTCTCCATATAATCTATACTCTCTGTATTTTCTCTATATGCTCTCGACATACTCTCTATGTACTCTCTGTATTCTCTATATATTCTATACAAAGTAAATAGTCTGTAGATGATATACACTAAATACAGTTTACATATTACACAGTATATAGAGTTTATAGAGAGAGTCTACATATATAGAGGGTATATAGAGAGTTTACATGTTATCCATAGTAAATAAGTATATATATTTTCTAGAGGATATATAGAAAAGATGTATCTATTATATGGATAGTGGGTAGAGTATATAGAGATTATATAGATAGTATAAACAGAAAATATTGAGAGAATATAGGGAGTATATACAATTTTTCCCTGTCTATACTCTCTATATACCTGATATAACCCATAAACTCTTTATATACTCTCTATACTATTTATTCACTGTCTATATTCTCTATATACCTGATATAAGCTATAAACTCTTTATGTACTCTCTATACTCTCATATACTATTTAATCCCTGTCTATACTCTCTATATACCCGATATAACCTATAAACTCTTTATGTACTCTCTATACTATTTATTTACTGTCTATACTCTCTATATACCCGATATAAGCTATAAACTTTTTATGTTCTCTCTATACACTCATATACGATTTATTCCATGTTTATACTCTCTATATACCTGATATAACCGATAAACTCTTTATATACTCTCTATACTATTTATTCACTGTCTCATATACTATTTATTTCGGTCTATACTCTCTGCATACCTGATATAAGCTATAAACTCCTTATGTAATCTCTATACTCTATATATCCGATATAAACCCATAAAACTCTTTATGTACTGTCTATACTCTCATATACTAGTTATTCCCTGTCTATACTCTCTATATACCCAATATAACCCATAAACTCTTTATGTACTGTCTATACTCTCATATGCTAGTTATTCCGTATCTATACTCTCTATATACCCAATATAACCCATAAACTCTTTATGTACTCTCTATACTATTTATTTACTGTCTATACTCTCTATATACCCGATATAAGCAATAAACTTTTTATGTTCTCTCTATACTCTTACTATTTATTTTCTAGAGGATATATAGAAAAGATGTATCTATTATATGGATAGTGGGTAGAGTATATAGAGATTATATAGATAGTATAAACAGAAAATATTGGGAGAATATAGGGAGTATATACTATTTTTCCCTGTCTATACTCTCTGTATACCTGATATAACCTATAAACTCTTTATGTTCTCTCTATACTCTTACTATTTATTCACTGTCTATACTCTCTATGTACCTGATATAACCCATAAACTCTTTATATACTCTCTATACTATTTATTTACTGTCTATACTCTCTGTATACCTGATATAAGCTATAAACTCTTTATGTACTCTCTATACTCTCATATACTATTTATTCCATGTCTATACTCTCTATATACCTGATATAACCTATAAACTCTTTATGTACTCTCTATACTCTCATATACTATTTATTTCCGGTCTATACTCTCTGTATACCTGATATAAGCTATAAACTCCTTATGTAGTCTCTATACTCTCTATATACCTGATATAACCCATAAACTCTTTATGTACTCTCTATACTATTTATTTACTGTCTATACTCTCTATATACCTGATATAACTCTTAGTATCTTATACTCTCATATACTAGTTATTCCTGTCATACTCTCTATATACCTGATATAACCCATAAACTCTTTATGTACTGTCTATACTATTTATTTACTGTCTATACTCTCTATATACCTGATATAACCTATAAACTCTTTATGTACTCTCTATACTCTTACTATTTATTCCCTGTCTATACTCTCTATATACCTGATATAACCCATAAACTCTTTATGTACTCTCTATACTATTTATTTACTGTCTATACTCTCTATATACCTGATATAACCCATAAACCCTTTATATACTCTCTATGCTCTTACTATTTATTCCCTGTCTATACTTTCTTTATACCTGATATAAGCTATAATCTCTTTATGTACTCTGTATACTCTCATATACTATTTTTTCCCTGTCTATATACCCGATCTAACCCATAAGCTTTTTATGTACTCTCTATACTATTTATTCACTATCTATACTCTCTATATATCTGATATAAGCTATAAACTCTTTATGTACTCTCTATACTCTCATATACTATTTATTCCCTGTCTATGCTCTCTATATACCTGATATTACCTATAAACTCTTTATGTACTCTCTATACTATCTATACTCTTATACTCTCTATATACCCGATATAACCCATAAACTCTTTATGTACTCTCTATACTCTCATATACTAGTTATTCCCTGTCTATACTCTCTATATACCCGATATAACCCATAAACTCTTTATGTACTCTCTATACTCTTACTATTTATTCCCTGTCTATACTCTCTATATATCCAATATAACCCATAAACTATTTATGTACTGTCTATACTCTCATATACAATTTTTTCCCTGTCTATACTCTCTATATACCTGATATAACCCATAAACTCCTTATGTACTCTCTATTCTCTCATATACTATTTATTCCCTGTCTATACTCTCTATATACCTGATATAACCCATAAAGTCTTTATGTACTGTCTATACTCTCATATACTATTTATTCCCTGTCTATACTCTCTATATACCCAATATAACCCATAAACTCTTTATGTACTCTCTATACTCTTTATATACCCGATATAACCCATAAACTCTTTATGTACTGTCTATTCTCTCATATACTAGTTATTCCCTGTCTATACTCTCTATATACCTGATATAACCCATAAACTCTTTATGTACTCTCTATACTCTCATATACTAGTTATTCCCTGTCTATACTCTCTATATACCTGATATAACCCATAAACTCTATGTACTGTCTATACTCTCATATAGTAGTTATTCCCTGTCTATACTCTATATATACCCGATATAACCCATAAACTCTTTATGTACTTTCTATACTCTCATATACTAGTTATTCCCTGTCTATACTCTATATATACCCGATATAACCCATAAACTCTTTATGTACTTTCTATACTCTCATATACTAGTTATTCCCTGTCTATACTCTCTATATACCCGATATAACCCATAAACTCTTTATGCACTGTGTATACTCTCATATACTAGTTATTCCCTGTCTATACTCTCGATATATCCAATATAACCCATAAACTCTTTATGTACTCTATATACTCTCCTTTAATAGTTATTCCCTGTCTATACTCTCTATATACCTGATATAACCCATAAAGTCTTTAAGCACTGTGTATACTCTCATATACTACTTATTCACTGTTTATACTCTCTATATACCTGATATAACCCATAAACTCTTTATGTAATCTCCATACTCTTATACTCTCTATATACCCGATATAACCCATAAACTCTTTATGTACTGTCTATTCTCACATATACTAGTTATTCCCTGTCTATGCTCTCTATATACCCGATATAACCCATAAACTCTTTATGTACTGTCTATACTCTCATATACTAGTTATTCCCTGTCTATACTCTCTGTATACCCGATATAACCCATAAAGTCTTTATGCACTGTCTATACTCTCATATACTAGTTATTCCCTGTCTATACTCTCTATATATCCAATATAACCCATAAACTCTTTATGTACTGTCTATACTCTCATATACTAGTTATTCCCTGTCTATACTCTCTATATATCCAATATAACCCATAAACTCTTTATGTACTGTCTATACTCTCTTATACTAGTTATTCCCTGTCTTTCCTATCTATATACCCGATATAACCCATAAACTCTTTATGCACTGTCTATACTCTCATATACTAGTTATTCCCTGTCTATACTCTCTATATACCTGATATAACCCATAAACTCTATGTACTGTCTATACTCTCATATAGTAGTTATTCCCTGTCTATACTCTATATATACCCGATATAACCCATAAACTCTTTATGTACTTTCTATACTCTCATATACTAGTTATTCCCTGTCTATACTCTCTATATACCCGATATAACCCATAAACTCTTTATGCACTGTGTATACTCACATATACTAGTTATTCCCTGTCTATACTCTCTATATACCCGATATAACCCATAAACTCTTTATGCACTGTGTATACTCTCATATACTAGTTATTCCCTGTCTATACTCTCTATATATCCAATATAACCCATAAACTCTTTATGTACTCTATATACTCTCCTTTAATAGTTATTCCCTGTCTATACTCTCTATATACCCGATATAACCCATAAACTCTTTATGTACTCTCTATTCTCTCATATACTAGTTATTCCCGGTCTATGCTCTCTATATACCTGATATAACCCATAAACTCTATGTACTGTCTATACTCTATATATACCTGATATAAGCTATAAACTCTTTATGCACTGTCTATACTCTCATATACTAGTTATTCCCTGTCTATACTCTCTATATACCCGATATAACCCATAAACTCTTTATGTACTCTCTATACTCTCATATACTAGTTATTCCCTGTCTATGCTCTCTATATACCTGATATAACCCATAAACTCTATGTACTGTCTATACTCTCATATAGTAGTTATTCCCTGTCTATACTCTCTATATACCCGATATAACCCATAAACTCTTTATGTACTCTCTATACTCTCATATACTAGTTATTCCCTGTCTATACTCTCTATATACCCGATATAACCCATAAACTCTTTATGCACTGTGTATACTCACATATACTAGTTATTCCCTGTCTATACTCTCTATATACCCAATATAACCCATAAACTCTTTATGCACTGTGTATACTCTCATATACTAGTTATTCCCTGTCTATACTCTCTATATATCCAATATAACCCATATACTCTTTATGTACTCTATATACTCTCCTTTAATAGTTATTCCCTGTCTATACTCTCTATATACCCGATATAACCCATAAACTCTTTATGTACTCTCTATACTCTCATATACTAGTTATTCCCTGTCTATACTCTCTATATACCCAATATAACCCATAAACTCTTTATGTACTCTCTATTCTCTCATATACTAGTTATTCCCTGTCTATACTCTCTATATACCCGATATAACCCATAAACTCTTTATGCACTGTGTATACTCTCATATACTATTTATTCCCTGTCTATACTCTCTATATACCCGATATAACCCATAAACTCTTTATGTACTCTCTATTCTCTCATATACTAGTTATTCCCTGTCTATACTCTCTATATACCCGATATAAGTCACTAAACTCTTAGTATTTAAACAAATAAAATATAACTATGATGCACATTAGATGTATGGTGTCTAAAGCCGGTGATTTCTGTGAAATCAAACGTTCATCTGAAGTGTATGGGGCCTCCAGACTCTTCGCTGATGGCGGACCTCAGGGACAGAAGATTGGGCAGTTGGATTCCAACTTGCTCTATCCTTTTGTTCTCAAGTGGTTGCTTTCTCACCTCTCCCATTCTTGACACTTGCATGCTCGGCTGAGCTGAGGGTGTATGTGTATGAGGGAATTGGTTGAGGCAGCTTTGGCTGGACGAGTGTTTGGCAGAAGGAGGATTTCAGAGCCTACATGTAGTCTTAAAGGAATTGAATCGCCTTGTAATGACCATGATCATACACATGAGATGGACTCCTCAGCTGTTGGGAGAGGTCTGTCAGGTCACACCTATAGTATATGGTAAGGAAAGGACATATATTGGTGGAGGGCAATGAATAGTCCTTATCTAGGGTCCTTGTACTTCGCTACTGGGAGCTGATAGAGCAGGATACTGGAGGACATCTGTATCTGAAGCCATTTATCTGTCCAGGCTGAGGGGCAGCGCCATTGACAGAATCCAGACCTCTAGCTGCCATCATATGAAGAGCTGCAAACTATTTTAAGAGGTCTATTAGGTGTTAATGTAGGTGGCCCCCATTCTCCTCATTGATTAGAGAGACTCTTGTGCTGAGGACCTCTTACTGGGACGGGCTATTATCTTCAATAAGAACAGTGCAATGCTTCATTTCACCAGTGGTGGCGCTGAACTCTTGCTGCTGGGCATCCAGACCGCCTGCTATCCCAACTGAGTAGATAACCTTCAAACTCCTAGGTGGGAGCCAACCGCAGTAGTCGGAGCAGCACCCAAAGGGGGAGTTGTATAGCCACCACCCCATTGAAATCAAGAATGCTCTCCTAGACCTCCCTCCATGTGACCACCATCATGATTTACAGGAGGGTATTACTGGAATAATTCT
Organism: Bufotes viridis; assembly: GCA_033119425.1. Lineage (NCBI taxonomy): Eukaryota > Metazoa > Chordata > Amphibia > Anura > Bufonidae > Bufotes > Bufotes viridis. The sequence goes on along the minus strand of CM065589.1, from coordinate 596,787,672 downwards.
GTACCAGCATATAGATTGTGGATGTAGAGGAATCCCAAGGTAAACGCCTCAGTTTAGTTCCATTTGGTTCTTGTCTTCCATAGTATGGCTCCAGATGTAGACTGGGTCAAGAGTCTCCATCAGGAGGAGCAGGAGGTCCTCAGTTTGGCTTCACAACAGTGGAGAACAGTGTATCAAAATGTATCAAAAAGAGAAAATTAGAGTCTTGAAGGATCTCCGATCTACATTCCTACCCCATCACCTTCCCTGCATTTTCATTGCTTCACCCGAGCAGTTAGAAGATCTGATGAACCTTCAAGCTCTGCTCCATGGGAAGAACATCTAAAGATAACCCCTGGAGATGGAGCTTCTAGGTAATAGCAGGCCACTGAGTTGTGGTATGGGCTTCGGGTGATGCAAAGCTTCCTTCTACACCTTTGATTGGTGACCTCCATGAAGTCTTGGGTTGTCCTGGACCAATTATCAGGGGAATTCTCATGGTATCCTCAGATTATAGAAGCACAGAATTTCTTGGACTTTGCAAATTCTATTAAATCCTAGGGACCTTCAGAATCACCATTCCAGAGTCCAAGGCAGCTTCCATCTGAGGTCACAGACTGAAGGGCGTTCTCCTCTGCTAAGTCCACATTAAGAACTCCCCACTGTCTTCTTCATTAGCTGATTAGAAAACCTCTGGAGAAGTGACGTCTTCCTTCTTGGAAGCAGATTTGATTGTGGATTTTTATAGAATTCAAAGGAGAAGCAAAAAACCTGAAAACTCTTCTAATAATCTGGTAAAAATTCTTCTAAAACCTCCACCAAACGACACATCTGCCACCAAACCACCTGTTTTCAGCAACTGATTTTCTGCTGTGGATTTTAGACGTGTGAACACAACCTGAGAATTTAAGGAGCAGGCAGGGGCAGATTGGCCATAGACCTTACAGGGAAATTTCCCGGTGACCCGAAGCCCAGGGGGCCGCCTGGGCCCTCCTTACGACCGGCCAGTGGAAGTATTTGGGAATGTATTTTGTGCTGCTGGCTGCAGTATTTTGTGATGGATTGTGGTATTTTGTCCTCTGTTAGGTGGTATAATGTGCCCCAATATGGTGTTGCTGGCCCTGCCTTCCATCAATTTGGACCCGTCTACAAAAACGGGGCCACTTTTAGTATTTTTTCCAGGACCACGTTAAGTTCCCAGTCCGCCCCTGGGAGCAGGACACAGCAACACAGAGTATTGTAGCAGCAAAGGGTGCAGATTTGAAAGTTACATAGTGGAGCCATTAAGTACTCCATCAGCACAGAGTATTTCAGCAGAGGAGTATGCTGATCTTGTGGAAGTCACAGGCTGAGAGTTACATAGTGGAAGGAGCAGGGTCCTCACAGCAGCACAGAGGATTTCAGGAGAGAGGTGTGCAGGTCTTTTGGAGGTCACAGGCTGAGAGTTATAAAGTGGCAGGAGCAGGGTCCCCAGCAGCACAGAGGATTTCAGTAGAGGAGTGCGCTGATCTTGTGGGAGGTTAGAATACTAATATGAAGCCTCCGTCTTATTGGGGGCTGTGATGTCAGACTATGTATAATATAAGGGTCATACACCCAACAGATATAAATTCTTTTGGAAACAGTAAATATCAAGCGAAGGTCAACTACATTCCTCCCTGCCGCGTCCTGCTCAGGTGAAGGTTCGCAGGGTGGGGTTGGGTGATGGCTCCCAGGCTTCTCTCGGGTGTAGTGAGGAATGCCATAGCTGATCGTCCAGGTCTTGCTTTGATGATGTAATTGCAGCAGTCAACCCTGTACTGTGACCTTTCTATCATTTAGAAGGCCACGAGGCTCCATACCAGGTCCTGCTGGTCCACTCCGGCAAGGACAAGCAGATTTCCCGCCATACTTCAGGACATAAAATTCATTATTCTGAACTTGACAGATGATAGATGACAATCATCAGCTCCCAGTCCAGTCTCATCCAGTCCTTCGACTTGGGCGATCACCTTCAGATACAAGGAGGAAAACTGTGGACCTATGATGGCACGTGTCTCATCAATCCATGGAAGACCAAATGTACATAGAGGGAGAGAAGCAGCTGTGGGCGATGGGGCAATGTTCTGGGTACAGGTGGTGATGGGCGCCTGAAGAGAGGCTGAAATCCATATGTGAGACCAGGGGATTGTAATGTGCTGAGAGTGAGGAAGGAATAATAGAGGACATTGGTGATTCTGAGTCTATGGTGGAAGAAATGAGTGTTTGGTGGAGAATGTGGGTGGGATATTGGGTGTATGGTGGAGGATGTGGGTGATATTGGGTGTATGGTAGAAGATGCGAGTGATATTGGGTGTATGGTAGAGGATGTGGGTGATATTGGGTATATGGTAGAGGATGTGGGTGATATTGGGTGTATGGTAGAGGATGTGGGTGATATTGGGTGTATGGTAGAGGATGTGGCTGATATTGGGTGTATGGTAGAGGATGTGGGTGATATTGGGTATATGGTAGAGGATGCGGGTGATATTGGGTGTATGGTAGAGGATGCGGGTGATATTGGGTGTATGGTAGAGGATGTGGGTGATATTGGGTGTATGGTAGAGGATGTGGGTGATATTGGGTGTATGGTAGAAGATGGGGGTGATATTAGGTGTATGGTTGAGGATGTGGGTGATATTGGGTGTATGGTAGAGGATGTGGGTGATATTGGGTGTATGGTAGAGGATGTGGCTGATATTGGGTGTATGGTAGAGGATGTGGGTGATATTGGGTGTATGGTAGAGGATGTGGCTGATATTGGGTGTATGGTAGAGGATGTGGGTGATATTGGGTGTATGGTAGAGGATGTGGCTGATATTGGGTGTATGGTAGAGGATGTGGGTGATATTGGGTGTATAGCAGAGGATGTAGGTGACATTGGGTATATGGAGGAGGATGTGGGTGATATTGGGTGTATGGTAGAGGATGCGGCTGATATTGGGTGTATGGTAGAGGATGCGGGTGATATTGGGTGTATGGTAGAGGATGTGGGTGATATTGGGTGTATGGTAGAGGATGTGGGTGATATTGGGTGTATGGTAGAGGATGTGGCTGATATTGGGTGTATGGTAGAGGATGTGGGTGATATTGGGTATATGGTAGAGGATGCGGGTGATATTGGGTGTATGGTAGAGGATGCGGGTGATATTGGGTGTATGGTAGAGGATGTGGGTGATATTGGGTGTATGGTAGAGGATGTGGGTGATATTGGGTGTATGGTAGAAGATGGGGGTGATATTAGGTGTATGGTGGAGGATGTGGCTGATATTGGGTGTATGGTAGAGGATGTGAGTGATATTGGGTGTATGGTAGAGGATGTGGCTGATATTGGGTGTATGGTAGAGGATGTGGGTGATATTGGGTGTATGGTAGAGGATGTAGGTGATATTGGGTGTATGGTAGAGGATGTGGGTGATATTAGGTGTATGGTGGAGGATGTGGGTGATATTGGGTGTATGGTAGAGGATGTGGGTGATATTGGGTGTATGGTAGAGGATGTAGGTGATATTGGGTATATGGAGGAGGATGTGGGTGATATTGGGTGTATGGTAGAGGATGTGGCTGATATTGGGTGTATGGTAGAGGATGTAGGTGATATTAGGTGTATGGTGGAGGATGTGGGTGATATTGGGTGTATGGTAGAGGATGTGGGTGATATTGGGTGTGTGGTAGAGGATGTGGCTGATATTGGGTGTATGGTAGAGGATGTGGGTGATATTTGGTGTATGGTAGGGGATGTGGATGATATTGGGTGTATGGTAGAGGATGTGGGTGATATTAGGTGTATGGTAGAGGATGTGGGTGACATTGGGTGTATGGAGGAGGATATGGGTGATATTGGGTGTATGGTAGGGGATGTGGATGATATTGGGTGTATGGTAGAGGATGTGGGTGATATTAGGTGTATGGAGGAGGATGTGGGTGACATTGGGTGTATGGTAGAGGATGTGGGTGATATTGGGTGTATGTAGGAGGATGTGGGTGATATTGGGTATATGGTAGAGGATGTGGGTGACATTTGGTGTATGGAGGACGATGTGGGTGATATTGGGTGTATGGAGGAGGATGTGGGTTATATTGAGTATATGGTAGAGGATGCGAGTGATATTGGGTATATGATAGAGGATGTGGGTGATATTGGGTATATGATAGAGGATGTGGGTGACATTGGGTGTATGGAGGAGGATGTGGGTGACATTGGGTGTATGGAGCAGGATATGGGTGATATTGGGTGTACGTACAGTATGTACTTGATGTTACTGGGTGCACAGGATATGATGAGAGTGATTCTAGGTCTATGATGGAGGATGAGGGTACTGATATCATTAGACTGTAATATAAATGTCAACCATTGTGAGACCTTTGAACAAAGCCAGGGGATATTTTACAATCACTTCACAGTCTGGCCTACACATGTTCTCCTAGGGTTGTCCACCATCTTGCTTCTTCTAGGACACTACCACATGAGCCCATGTACGGCTGTCAGCCTTAATGGCCCTTCTCCAAATCTGGTGCCTCTTCTCATGTTTTGGAGACGCAAAGCCCAGCCTGCTCTCCATAGTCATCAGATTGCTGGAGCTCATGTCTACAGCCAGTCATGGTGATGATGTCTTAGTCTTTCCTCCTTGCCGGAGGTCCAGGTGCAGTGAAACTACAAATTCCAGCATGGTCCATTGACTTACATGAGAGGTCTGAGAACAGCTGTGCACCTGTACTTGCTGGTAGTAGTAGTTTCACAATAGCCGAAGTAGTGAAGTTGCTGTAGTACCTAAGCTGTACTGTTTGGTCAGTCCCAGTAGATGTGTCTCCATGACAGACATGGCACAGCCGGAGCCTGCACCCTGGACGAGGATCCTCTGGGACTATTAGACTGTTCCAGTCTGAAGATACATTAAGACTCTGGAAACGCGTGGTGCCAAATCCCTGCCCTTTGATCTCACGTGAACGTCGTCCTGTCAAGAGCTTCAGTGACAACTTGTTAAAACAGGTCGAAAGTAATTACAAGCGGGTAATTAAGAGCGAGGATCTAATCGCAGCCGCCAGCGCAGCGCTGCCTTTTCTTCTCATCTGGACTGATAATAAATCAGTGGATATTAGCTGTGAGATCACGTCTGCCGCCATTAATACTGCGAGCAGGAGCTTTCATCCTATAGGCTCAGAAGTGTCTGCTGCTGGATACTATTACTACTACTGCAACTGTTACTACTACTACAACTACTGTTACAACTACTGTTACTACTACTGCAACTACTACTACTGCAACTACTACTGCAACTACTGTTACTACTACTACAACTACTGTTACTACTACTGCAACTACTGTTACTATTACTACTACTACTACTACTGCAACTACTGTTACTATTACTGCAACTACTACTACTACTGAAACTACTGTTACTATTGCTGCAACTACTGTTACTATTACTGCAACTACTACTGCAACTACTGTTACTACTACTGCAACTACTACTACAACTACTGCAACTACTACTACTGTAACTACTACTACTGCAACTACTGTTACTACTACAACTACTACTACTACTACTGAAACTACTGTTACTATTACTGCAACTACTGTTACTGTAACTACTGTAATTACTACAGCAACTACTGTTACTTTTACTGCAACTACTACTATTACTGCAACTACTACTACTATTACTACTACTACTGCAACTACTACTACTATTGCTGTAACTACTACTACTATTACTGCAATTACTACTACTATTACTACTACTGCTACTATTACTACTACTGTGACTATTGCTATTACTGCTACTGCAACTACTGCTTCTATTACTGCTACTATTACTACTACTACTGCTTCTATTACTATTACTGCAATTACTCCTACTATTACTACTACTGCTACTATTACTGCAACTAATGCTACTGCAACTACTACTACTGCTATTACTGCAACTACTACTACTTTCACTACTACTATTACTACCATGGCTACTACTATTGCTACTACTACTATAACTGCTGAATGTATAACTACTTATACTACTAGTACTACTGCTATTAGTAATAATGCTACTATTACTGCAACTACTACTACTATCACTGCTGCTACTATTACTGCTTCTACCACTACCGCAACTACTATTACTTCTACTGCTCCTACTGCAACTATTACTATTACAATTTCTGCCACTAATATTACTATTACTGTGGCTTCCTTTACTGCTACTACTATTTCTACTTTTATGACTACTACTATTACTACTTCTATTATTAATACTAGTACTACTATAGTTATTACTGCTACAAGAGTATTGCCACTACTATTTCTACTACTACTGATACTACTTATTCTATTACTGCTGCTTATATTGCTACTACTACTAGTACTTCCACAGCTACTACTGCTTTCATTACTGCTACTACTAGTATTGCCACTACTATTTCTACCACTGCTGTTGATATTTATTCTATTACACCTGCTGCTGCTTCTATTATTAATGTTACTACTTCTAATATTACTACATCTACTACTGCCACTATTTCTACTACTACTACTGCTTTTACTTGTTCTGTTACTTTCACCTGCTGCTTCTATTACTACAGAAACTACTACAGTTACTACTTTTACTACTACTGCTAATACTTAATTCTACTGCTGCTTCTATTACTACTATTACTAATAAAGCAACTACTGCTACTATTACTGATATTACTTGTTCTGTTACTTCTGCTGCTTCTATTACTACTGTTACTACTACTATTGCCACTAATTCTACTATTAATGCTAAAGCTACTACTGATACTATTAATGCTGCTATTACTAATATTGCATTTAGTATTTCTACTACAACTATGATTACTACTACTGCTACTACTTGTTTTATTACTTCTACTGCTGCTTCTATTACTAGAACTACTGTTACTACTAGTAGTAATACTTCTATTACTACTACTCCTGAACTTCTGCTATTACTTCTACTACTATTGCTGCTACTACTTCTACTCGTAATACTTCCATTACCACTGCTGCTACTATTACTGCTGGTCATACTTCATTTATTACTGCTACTAGTAGTACTACTGATATGAATGCTTTTGAATACTTCTACTACTGCTACGCTACTAGCTGCTAGGGCTAACAATGCTACTGCTTCTATTACTACTGATACTACTACAGCTACTATTACTGATACCTCTATTACTACCCCTACTACTATTATTACCACTACTACTGATACTACTACAGCTATTATTACTGCTACTTCTATTACTACTGCTACTACTACCACAATTAATACATCTATTACTGCTGTTAGTACCAACAATGCTACTGCTTCTATTACTACCACAACTACTACTAGTTCTATTGCCATTACAACTAGTACTACTGCAACTGTTCCTACTTCCACTACAGCTACTGCTATTACTCCTACTACTATTACTACTACTGCCACTGTAACTGTAATGGTATTACTAATTCTGCTTTTATTACAACTGGTGTTTGTACCACTACTGGTGTTACTAATATTAACTACTACTAGAACTCTGACTACGACTGATATTACTACTACTGTTACTACTGGTATTTCTACTACTGCTCCTATAACTACTATTATTATTACTGCAATTACTGCTGGTATTATTACTGCTGTTACTATGCCTACTGGTATTACTCCGACTATTAATACTACTATTTTTACCTCTACTACTGCTGCTATGACTACTCTTATTACTAGTGGTATTAGTACTCATATTATTACTACTGCTACTATGACTACTAGTATTACCTCTACTTCTGTTACTACTACTAACACAACTGGCATTACTACTACTACTATCACGATTATTACTTCTACTACTTCTACCGCAGGTATTACTATTACTAGCATTGCTGTGTTATTATAGTAAACATTCTTTTAAGCTCTTGTATTTTTTATTTCCGTCTTCACTATATCTGTATTACCATCCTGCCGTTCTCACGCTGACTCCTAAGCCTCTACAGAGGGCAGCCTCTCTGCGGTCAGCACTGCAGTCCTATTAAAGGGGTAGTGATGGTACACCACCAGGATATGCCTCACTTGAAATTGTGGGGGGCTGACCTCTGGGACGCCCCCTGATCCTAAGAATGCATGAGCTATGGAAAATCAGATAACCGCCTCCACCACCCGTGCCTCCACGTTAGTATTTGCCACATTACAATTCCCCCCTTCATGTCCTCCTATGTTATGCCGTGAGGGTACCGGCTGGTGGGTATAGAATGCGATGTGGCTGTACCACATGTGACCACTAGGTGGAGATACAGGGCAAAAAGTGAGAATACAGAGTTCACTTCCAGCAGCCAAGACCTGTGCTTCAACTCTACAACATAGAGGGACGAGGAGGGGGGAGGGAAAGGCACACAGAGGTCTATTCTCACTCCACACTCTTAGATAGAAGTGGTTTTGGGGAGGGAAATTAGATCCAGTTCACCCAAACACACGCAGGGCGCTCACACAGACCCGGCGCGGCCCCGCTGCAGAACAATGTGACGGACATGAGAGGTTCACATTCCTCGCTTACGTCCAATAGACTTAAAACAGCTGGAGAGGTAGACGGCGAATCAATGAACTTTTGTTTTCCGAAATGTAAAGCAAATGCGGCGGTGAATTGGCCCTCTGTGGCACGCTGGCCGTCTCCAACAGGCGTGTGGCTGTATCCTGCTGCTAGGCACACACGGGGTTAATCCACGGCCGGACACAATCCCTCAAAGCGCCCCCACTGTCGAAATAACTGTCTACGTCATACAGGCACAAAATAGGCGATCGTCGGAGATGTAGGTGAACAGCCCGGCTTGGCAGGTCTTTCCCCTGAGCGATCTGTAGGCAGAAGAAGGCTGCGTCTTCACTCGTCCCCGGCTGCAGCCGGATCACTTCTTATTGAAGCTCCGATAGGAGGAGAAGCTAGCTGCATCCTGATTCACTGAGGCTGTGGTTGAACTACACGGTCCAGACTTACAGTTTTTTTTTTCCATTTGTCAAAAAAAAAAAAAAAACTCCAGAGATCAAATCATGTTTCACAATTTACAGACACAGATATAATCATGTCCTAACTGCCAGGAAGAGCTTATGGAGGATCGACTGGGCGACAGAGCAGTCCCATAAGAGCCGATATGTCTGACCCTGGAGCCAAACTATAATCACCTTCTCTAATTCTGGTTTAATGTGTAGGGATCAAAGGTAACATGGCTGAGACGCATATAATCCTGGTCATCAGTGGACAGTAATAAGATCCTGGTCATCAGGGGAAAGTAATGAGATCCTGGACATCAGGGGACAGTAAAAAGATCCTGGTCATCACTGGACAGTAATAAGATCCTGGACATCAGGGGACAGTAATGAGATCCTGGACAACAGGGGACAGTAATAAGATCCTGGACATCAGGGGACAGTAATAAGATCCTGGTCATCAGGGGACAGTAATAAGATCCTGGACATCACTGGACAGTAATATGATCCTGGTCATCACTGGACAGTAATGAGATCCTGGACGTCACTGGACAGTAATGAGATCCTGGACAACAGGGGACAGTAATAAGATCCTGGACATCACTGGACAGTAATAAGATCCTGGACATCAGGGGACAGTAATAAGATCCTGGTCATCAGGGGACAGTAATAAAATCCTGGTCATCACCGGACAGTAATAAAATCCTGGTCATCATGGGACAGTAATAAGATCCTGGTCAGCACTGGACAGTAATAAGATCCTGGTCATCACCGGACAGTAATAAGATCCTGAACATCACTAGACAGAAATAAGCTCCTGGTCATCAGGGGACAGTAATAAGATCCTGGTCATCACAGTGAAGTAATAAGCTCCTGGTCATCAGGGGACAGTAATAAGATCCTGGTCATCAGGGGATAGTAATAAAATCCTGGTCATCACTGGACAGTAATAAAATCCAGGTCATCACAGGGCAGTAATAAGATCCTGGTCATCACGGGACAGTAATGAGATCCTGGACATCAGGGGACAGTAAAAAGATCCTGGACATCACCGGACAGTAATAAGATCCTGGTCATCAGGGGACAGTAATAAGATCCTGGACATCAGGGGACAGTAATAAGATCCTGGACATCAGGGGACAGTAATAAGATCCTGGACATCAGGGGACAGTAATAAGATCCTGGTCATTACTGGACAGTAATATGATCCTGGTCATCACTGGACAGTAATAAGATCCTGGTCATCATGGGACAGTAATAAGATCCTGGTCAGCACTGGACAGTAATATCATCCTGGTCATCACCGGACAGTAATAAGATCCTGGTCATCACTAGACAGAAATAAGATCCTGGTCATCAGGGGACAGTAATAAGATCCTGGTCATCACTGGACAGTAATAAGATCCTGGTCATCGAAGTGAAGTAATAAGATCCTGGTCATCACTGGACAGAAAAAAGATCCTGGTCATCACTGGACAGTAATAAAATCCTGGTTATCACTGGAAAGTAATAAGATCCTGGTCATCACGGCACAGTAATATGATCCTGGTCATCACTGGACAGTAATAAGATCCTGGACAACAGGGGACAGTAATAAGATCCTGGCCATCACCGGACAGTAATAAGATCCTGGACATCAGGGGACAGTAATAAGATCCTGGTCATCACCGGACAGTAATGAGATCCTGGTCATCACCGGACAGTAATAAGATCCTGGTCATCATGGGACAGTAATAAGATCCTGGACATCAGGGGACAGTAATAAGATCCTGGACATCAGGGGACAGTAATATCATCCTGGTTATCACCGGACAGTAATAAGATCCTGGTCATCACTGGACAGTAATAAGATCCTGGCCATCACCGGACAGTAATAAGATCCTGGACAACAGGGGACAGTAATACGATCCTGGCCATCACCGGACAGTAATAAGATCCTGGTCATCACTGGACAGTAATGAGATCCTGGACATCACTGGACAGTAATGAGATCCTGGACATCACTGGACAGTAATGAGATCCTGGACATTAGGGGACAGTAATAAGATCCTGGTCATCACCGGACAGAAATAAGATCCAGGTCATCACTAGAAAGTAATAAGATCCTGGTCATCATGGGACAGTAATATGATCCTGGCCATTATGGGACAGTAATAGGATCATAGTCATCACCGGACAGTAATAAGATCCTGGTCATCACTGGAAAGTAATAAGATCCTGGTCATCATGGAACAGTAATAAGATCCTGGTCATCACTGGAAAGTAAAATGATCCTGGTCATCATGGGACAGTAATAAGATCCTGGTCATCACTGGAAAGTAAAATGATCCTGGTCATCACCAGACAGTAATAAGATCCTGGTCATCACTGGAAAGTAAAATGATCCTGGTCATCAATGAACAGAAATAAGATCCTGGTCATCATTGGACAGTTATAAAACCATGATCATCACCGTAACATAATAAGATCCAGGTCATCGCTAGGCTAAACTATGATCCTTGTCACTGGTGGATAGTAATTTGATCACCCAACAGAAAAATGATCCTGGTCATAATTGGACATTAATAAGATCCTGGTCATCATTGGACAGTGATGTGATCCTGGTTGGACAGAAATGTGATCCTTGTCATCACTGGACAGTAATAAAATCCTGGTCATCGCCATAAAGTAATGTGATCCATGTCATTACCAGAAATGAATATCATTCAGGACATCACCGGACCTAAATATCATCCAGGTCATCACCAGACATTGGTATCATCCAGGTCATCACCGGACATTGATATCATCCAGGTCATCACCAGACATTGGTATCATCCAGGTCATCACCGGACATAAATATCATCCCGGTCATCACCGGACATAAATATCATCCAGGTCATCACCGGACATTGGTATCATCCAGGTCATCACCAGACATTGGTATCATCCAGGTCATCACCAGACATTGGTATCATCCAGGTCATCACCGGACATTGATATCATCCAGGTCATCACCAGACATTGGTATCATCCAGGTCATCACCGGACATTGGTATCATCCAGGTCATCACCAGACATTGGTATCATCCAGGTCATCACCGGACATTGGTATCATCCAGGTCATCACCAGACATTGGTATCATCCAGGTCATCACCAGACATTGGTATCATCCAGGTCATCACCGGACATTGGTATCATCCAGGTCATCACTGGACTGTAATATGATCTTGGACATTGCTGTCTGTGATATAATCATCATCATCTACTCCGCTTTCTTTTCTTTTGCTACCACTGATAGTTAGATTGCTGGAGAGAGGCCGCTGGCCATGGTACTGATTTTGTGAAAGCCAGTAATCTCTCCTCATATGTGATAAGTTTTTCACCAAGCATCACGAGAGAATTACTGCCATAGGGGACATGAATGTGTAATTCTCCAGAAGGTCCACGGAATTCAGTCTGTTTGGAAAGTGCAGGTTTTTGGAGTCTTAGATTCAAACCAGAACTTTTCTTGTAATAGGAACAATATTCTGCCAGAGGACACAGGTCATACCAGCTGTACCTATATAATTATATACAGGAGATACCCAGGTTATACCAGCTGTACATATATAATTATATACAGGAGATACCCAGGTTATACCAGCTGTACATATATAATTATATACAGGAGATACCCAGGTTATACCAGCTGTACCTATATAATTATATACAGGAAGATGTATAACTTATACCAGCTGTACATATATAATTATATACAGGAGATACCCAGGTTATACCAGCTGTACATATATAATTATATACAGGAGATGTATAACTTATACCAGCTGTACATATATAATTATATACAGGAGATACCCAGGTTATACCAGCATGCTCCATATCACTATATACAAGGAGATATATAACTTATACCAGCTGTACATGTGTAATTATATACAGGAGATACCCAGGTTATACCAGCTGTACATATATAATTATATACAGGAGATGCCCAGGTTATACCAGCATGCTCCATATCACTATATACAAGAAGATGAATAACTTATACCAGCTGTACATATATAATTATATACAGGAGATGCCCAGGTTATACCAGCATGCTCCATATCACTATATACAGAAGATGTATAACTTATACCAGCTGTACATATATAATTATATACAGAAGATGCCCAGGTTATACCAGCATGCTCCATATCACTATATACAAGAAGATGTATAACTTATACCAGCTGTACTTATATAATTATATACAGGAGATACCCAGGTTATACCAGCTGTACATATATAATTATATACAGGAGGTGCCCAGGTTATACCAGCTGTACATATATAATTATATACAGGAGATACCCAGGTTATACCAGCTGTACCTATATAATTATATACAGGAAGATGTATAACTTATACCAGCTGTACATATATAATTATATACAGGAGATACCCAGGTTATACCAGCTGTACATATATAATTATATACAGGAGATGTATAACTTATACCAGCTGTACATATATAATTATATACAGGAGATACCCAGGTTATACCAGCATGCTCCATATCACTATATACAAGGAGATATATAACTTATACCAGCTGTACATGTGTAATTATATACAGGAGATACCCAGGTTATACCAGCTGTACATATATAATTATATACAGGAGATGCCCAGGTTATACCAGCATGCTCCATATCACTATATACAAGAAGATGAATAACTTATACCAGCTGTACATATATAATTATATACAGGAGATACCCAGGTTATACCAGCATGGTCCATATCACTATATACAAGAAGATGTATAACTTATACCAGCTGTACATATATAATCATATACAGGAGATACCCAGGTTATACCAGCATGCTCCATATCACTATATACAAGAAGATGTATAACTTATACCAGCTGTACTTATATAATTATATACAGGAGATACCCAGGTTATACCAGCTGTACATATATAATTATATACAGGAGGTGCCCAGGTTATACCAGCTGTACATATATAATTATATACAGGAGATACCCAGGTTATACCAGCATGGTCCATATCTCTATATACAAGAAGATGTATAACTGATACCAGCTCTACATATATAATTATATACAGAAGATGCCCAGGTTATACCAGCATGGTCCATATCACTATATACAAGAAGATGTATAACTTATACCAGCTGTACATATATAATTATATACAGGAGATGCCCAGGTTATACCAGCATGATCCATATCACTATATACAAGAAGATGTGTAACTTATACCAGCTGTACATATATAATTATATACAGGAGATACCCAGGTTATACCAGCTGTACATATATAATTATATACAGGAGATGCCCAGGTTATACCAGCTGTACATATATAATTATATACAGGAGATGCCCAGGTTATACCAGCATGGTCCATATCACTATATACAAGAAGATGTATAACTTATACCAGCTGTACATATATAATTATATACAGGAGATACCCAGGTTATACCAGCTGTACATATATAATTATATACAGGAGATACCCAGGTTATACCAGCATGCTCCATATCACTATATACAGGAAGATGTATAACTTATACCAGCTGTACATATATAATTATATACAGGAGATACCCAGGTTATACCAGCATGCTCCATATCACTATATACAAGAAGATGTGTAACTTATACCAGCTGTACATATATAATTATATACAGGAGATACCCAGGTTATACCAGCTGTACATATATAATTATATACAGGAGATGCCCAGGTTATACCAGCTGTACATATATAATTATATACAGGAGATACCCAGGTTATACCAGCATGCTCCATATCCCTATATACAAGAAGATGTATAACTTATACCAGCTGTACATATATATAATTATATACAGGAGATGCCCAGGTTATACCAGCATGCTCCATATCACTATATACAAGAAGATGTATAACTTATACCAGCTGTACATATATAATTATATACCGGAGATACCCAGGTTATACCAGCATGCTCCATATCTCTATATACAAGAAGATGTATAACTGATACCAGCTGTACATATATAATTGTATACAGGAGATACCCAGGTTATACCAGCATGCTCCATATCACTATATACACGAAGATGTATAACTTATACCAGCTGTACATATATAATTATATACAGGAGATGCCCAGTTTATACCAGCTGTACATATATAATTATATACAGGAGATACCCAGGTTATACCAGCATGCTCCATATCACTATATACAAGAAGATACATAACTTATACCAGCTGTACATATATAATTATATACAGGAGATACCCAGGTTATACCAGCATGGTCCATATCACTATATACAAGAAGAGGTATAACTTATACCAGCTGTATATATATAATTATATACAGGAGATACCCAGGTTATACCAGCTGTACATATATAATTATATACAGGAGATGCCCAGGTTATACCAGCTGTACATATATAATTATATACAGGAGATGCCCAGGTTATACCAGCATGGTCCATATCACTATATACAAGAAGTATAACTTATACCAGCTGTACATATATAATTATATACAGGAGATACCCAGGTTATACCAGCTGTACATATATAATTATATACAGGAGATACCCAGGTTATACCAGCATGCTCCATATCACTATATACAGGGAGATGTATAACTTATACCAGCTGTACATATATAATTATATACAGGAGATACCCAGGTTATACCAGCATGGTCCATATCACTATATACAAGAAGATGTATAAGTTATACCAGCTGTACATATATAATTATATACAGGAGATGCCCAGGTTATACCAGCATGCTCCATATCACTATATACAGGGAGATGTATAACTTATACCAGCTGTACATATATAATTATATACAGGAGATACCCAGGTTATACCAGCATGGTCCATATCACTATATACAAGAAGATGTGTAACTTATACCAGCTGTACATATATAATTATATACAGGAAATACCCAGGTTATACCAGCTGTACATATATAATTATATACAGGAGATGCCCAGGTTATACCAGCATGCTCCATATCACTATATACAAGAAGATGTATAACTTATACCGGCTGTACATATATAATTATATACAGAAGATGCCCAGGTTATACAAGAATGACATAAAAAACCTGTGCAGCATGGGGGAGGGGGGGGGGGGGGGTAGTCTATTGTATAAGATGTGATAGAACCCAGTGCAGCACAGCATTGTTGTCAGCAGGTTATGGTAATAGTAACATTAGTAATAACAGGATAGAGGACTTGTATTAGTAGATGCATATTACCGAAATAGTAATAATAGTAGCAGCAGCAGGATGAAGTACTAGTATTCGTACCAGCAAACTACAGTATTAGTAAATTTAGTAACAGTGGGGTAGAGAACTATGATTATTGGCAGATGTTTAAGATGTAGTGATAGTAGTATTAGTAGAGGTAAGTGATGGTATTGGTTGCAGCAGGTTAGAGTAGTAGTAACATTCGTAATAACAGGGTAGTGAACTACTATTAATGAGAGCATGTTACAGAAGTAGTATTAGTAGTATTAGTAGAGTATAGCCCAAGTATTGGTGGCAACAGGGGTTAGTAATAGTAACAGTAAATATAGAAGGGTAAAGAACTATTATTAGTGACAGTATGTTACAGAAGTATTAGCAGAGTACAGAACTAATATTGGTGGCAGCAGGTTACAGTAGTAGTAACATTCGTAAAAAAAAGGGTAAAGAGAACTACTATTAGTGGCAAAATGTTACAGTAGTATTAGCAGTGTATAAAACTAGTATTAGTGGCTGCAGGTTACAAAAGTAGTAATAGTATTAGCAGAGTATAAAACTAGTATTAGTGGCTGCAGGTTACAAAAGTAGTAATAGTATTAGCAGTGTATAAAACTAGTATTAGTGGCTGCAGGTTACAAAAGTAGTAATAGTATTAGCAGAGTATAAAACTAGTATTAGTGGCTGCAGGTTACAATAGTAGTAACAGCAGTTATACCAGGGTAGGTCATAATAGTAGTTATATTAGTAATACCAGCAAAGAGAACTGATATCAGTGACAGCATATTAAAGTAGTAATAGTAGTATTAGAAGAGTAAAGTGCTAGTGTTAACAGCAGGAGGTTAGAGTAATAGTAACTGTCATTATAGCAGGGTAGAGTACAACTATTAATTGACAAGGTTACAATAGTAGTTACAGTAGTAACAGCAGCGTAGATAACTAGTATTAGTGATAGCATGTTGCAGAAGTACACTATTAGCAGAGTAAAATGCTAGTTTTGGTGCAGCATATTTCAGTGGGAATAACATTAAAAATAGGAGGGCAGAGAACTAGTATTAGTGGCATCATGTTACAGTAGTAGTAATAGTAGTTTTAGCAGGGTTATGTGCTATTGTTATTGACAACAGGTTACAGTAGTAGTAACAGTAGTATTAGCAGAGTTAAGTGACTAGTGTTAGGGACAGCAGGTTACAGTAGTAGTAACAGTAGTATTAGCAGAGCTTAAGTTCTAGTGTTAGTGACAGCAGGTTACAGTAGTAGTAACAGTAGTATTAGCAGGGTTATGTGCTAGTGTTAGTGACAGCAGGTTACAGTAGTAGTAAGGATAGTTATTGCAGCATAGAGCATGAGTATTAACACAAGCAGGTTACATTAGTAGTTGTAAGCAGTACTATAGTAGTAATACTAGTGACAGCAACTTACCTGTCAGCCACACAAGTGACAGCACGTTACCTACCTGTGTCACTGTGTATGTTACCTGTCAGCCAAACTAATGACAGCAACCTACCTGTCAGCCACACTACTGGCAGCAACTTACCTGTCAGCCACACTAGTGTTAGTGACAGCAGGTCACTGTAGTAGTAACAGTAGTATTAGCAGAGTTAAGTGACTAGTGTTAGTAACAGCAGTTTATAGTAGTAGTAACAGTAGTATTAGAAGGCTTAAGTTCTAGTGACAGCAGGTAACAGTAGTAGTAACAGTAGTATTAGCAGAGTTAAGTGCTAGTGTTATTGACAGCAGGTTACCGTAGTATTAACAGTAGTATTAGCAGAGTTAAGTGCTAGTGTTAGTGACAGCAGGTTACAGTAGAAGTAACAGTAGTATTAGCAGAGATAAGTGCTAGTGTTATTGAGAGCAGGTTACAGTAGTAGTAACAGTAGTTTTAGCAGGGTTAAGTGCTACTGTTAGTGACATCAGGTTACAGTAGTAGTAACAGTAGTATTAGCAGGGTTAAGTGCTAGTGTTAGTGACAGCAGGTTACAGTAGTAGTAACAGTAGTATTAGCAGAGTTAAGTGCTAGTGTTAGTGACAGCAGGTTATAGTAGTAGTAACAGTAGTATTAGCAGGGTTAAGTGCTACTGTTAGTGACAGCAGGTTACAGTAGTAGTAACAGTAGTATTAGCAGGGTTAAGTGCTAGTGTTAGCGACAGCAGGTTACAGTAGTAGTAACAGTAGTATTAGCATAGTTTTGTGTTATTGTTAGGGACAGCAGGTTACAGTAATAGTAACAGTAGTATTAGCAGGGTTAAGTGTTAGTGTTAGCGACAGCAGGTTACAGTAGTAGTAACAGTAGTATTAGCAGGGTTAAGTGTTAGTGTTAGCGACAGCAGGTTACAGTAGTAGTAACAGTAGTATTAGCAGAGTTATGTGTTAGTGACAGCAGGTTACAGTGGTAGTAACAGTAGTATTAGCATAGTTATGTGTTAGTGTTAGGGACAGCAGGTTACAGTAATAGTAACAGTAGTATTAGCAGGGTTATGTGTTAGTGTTTGGGACAGCAGGTTACAGTAATAGTAACAGTAGTATTAGCAGGGTTAAGTGTTAGTGTTAGCGACAGCAGGTTACAGTAGTAGTAACAGTAGTATTAGCAGAGTTATGTGTTAGGGACAACAGGTTACAGCAGTAGTAACAGTAGTATTAGCAGTTATGTGTTAGTCTTAGGGACCGCAGGTTGTAGTAGTATTAATAGTAGTATTAGCAGAGTTATGTGCTAGTGTTAGTGACAGCAGGTTACAGTAGTAGTAACAGTAGTATTAGCAGAGTTACGTGCTAGTGTTAGGGAAAGCAGGTTACAGTAGTATTAACAGAGTTATGTGTTAGTGACAGCAGGTTACAGTGGTAGTAACAGTAGTATTAGCAGAGTTATGTGTTAGTGTTAGGGACAGCAGGTTACAGTAGTAGTAACAGTAGTATTAGCATGGTTATGTGTTAGTGACAGCAGGTCACAGTAGTAGTAACAGAAGTATTAGCAGAGTTATGTGCTAGTGTTAGGGACAGCAGGTTACAGTAGTAGTAACAGAAGTATTAGCAGAGGTATGTGCTAGTGTTAGTGACATCAGGTTACAGTAGTAGTAACAGAAGTATTAGCAGAGTTAAATGCTAATGTTAGGGACAGCAGGTTACAGTAGTAGTAAGAGTAGTATTAGCAGAGTTATGTGCTAGTGACAGCAGGTTACAGTAGTAGTAAGAGTAGTATTAGCAGGGTTATGTGCTAATGTTAGGGACAGCAGGTTACAATAGTAGTAACAGTAGTATTAGCAGGGTTATGTGCTAGTGTTAGTGACAGCAAGTTATAGTAGTAGTAACAGAAGTATTAGCAGAGTTATGTGCTAGTGTTAGTTACAGCAGGTTACAGTAGTAGTAACAGTAGTATTAGCAGAGTTAAGTGCTAATGTTAGTGACAGCAGGTTACAGTAGTAGCAACAGAAGTATTAGCAGAGTTATCTGCTAGTGACAGCAGGTTACAGTAGTAGTAACAGTAGTATTAGCAGAGTTATGTGCTAGTGTTAGTGACAGCAGGTTACAGTAGTAGTAACAGAAGTATTAGCAGGGTTATGTGCTAGTGTTAGTGACGGCAGGTTACAGTAGTAGTAACAGTAGTATTAGCAGGGTTATGTGCTAGTGTTATTGACAGCAGGTTACAGTAGTAGTAACAGTAGTATTAGCAGGGTTATGTGCTAGTGTTAGTGACAGCAGGTTACAGTAGTAGTAACAGTAGTATTAGCAGGGTTATGTGCTAGTGTCAGCAGGTTACAGTAGTATTAACAGTAGTATTAGCAGAGTTATGTGTTAGTGACAGCAGGTTACAGTAGTAGTAACAGTAGTATTAGCAGGGTTATGTGCTAGTGTTAGTGACAGCAGGTTACAGTAGTATTAACAGTAGTATTAGCAGAGTTATGTGTTAGTGACAGCAGGTTACAGTAGTAGTAACAGTAGTATTAGCAGAGTTATGTGCTAGTGTTAGGGACAGCAGGTTACAGTAGTAGTAACAGTAGTATTAGTAGAGTTATGTCTTAGTGTTAGTGACAGCAGGTTACAGTAGTAGTAACAGTAGTATTAGTAGAGTTATGTCTTAGTGTTAGTGACAGCAGGTTACAGTAGTAGTAACAGTAGTATTAGCAGAGTTATGTGCTAGTGTTAGTGACAGCAGGTTACAGTAGTAGTAACAGTAGTATTAGCAGGGTTATGTGCTAGTGTTAGTGACAGCAGGTTACAGTAGTAGTAACAGTAGTATTAGCAGAGTTATGTGCTAGTGTTATTGACAGCAGGTTACAGTAGTAGTAACAGTAGTATTAGTAGAGTTATGTCTTAGTGTTAGTGACAGCAGGTTACAGTAGTAGTAACAGTAGTATTAGTAGAGTTATGTCTTAGTGTTAGTGACAGCAGGTTACAGTAGTAGTAACAGTAGTATTAGTAGAGTTATGTCTTAGTGTTAGTGACAGCAGGTTACAGTAGTACTAACAGTAGTATTAGCAGAGTTATGTGCTAGTGTTAGTGACAGCAGGTTACAGTAGTAGTAACAGTAGTATTAGCAGAGTTATGAGTTAGTGAGAGCAGGTTACAGTAGTAGTAAGGATAGTTACTGCAGGATAGAGCATGAGTATTAACACAAGCAGGTTACATGAGTAGTTGTAAGCAGTAGTATTAGACATGCTGTCATATAAAGCAGTAGAAGTAATCTCAACATGAGTCCCAGGCTGAGCTCCACGGTATCTGATGCGGGGCGTCACCCTCTGTACAGTGGCAGTGTGAGATCCGTGGCCCAAATTCATTTTATTCCTGAAATCACACTTTTTCGTGCCCACTTTGTGCCCATCGTTCGTGCTTTGATGCCGCTTTCAGCGGATTTACGTTAATGACCGCTCACTGCAACTTTTCCCATTGCTGTAGATAAGGTGTGCTCAAAATTCACTAAAAACAAAACAAAAATACACATGATGTGAATAAGAAACTGCCGAATAAGAAACCAAGTTGAGCCTGGTGTAGAGGGCTCAGTCTCCCCGCCTCCGTCAGTACAGCAGCCAGTAGAGACAGCACCTGGCCTCCAGCCCGCAGCCTCCCCTCCTCTATATAAGAGGCTGCAGTGTGTACAGGAGGAGTAGCATTAGGTGTAGTAGTAGTGTACAGTAGTAGAGGGCTCAGTCTCTCCGCCTCCCTCAGTACAGCAGCCAGTAGAGACAGCACCTGGCCTCCAGCCCGCAGCCTCCCTCCTCTTTATAAGAGGCTGTCGTGTGTGGAGCCGCAGCAGTCTGGCTGACGGTGCTCGGTCCCTCAGTCTCTGGGCTATGAGTGACGCTCTCTCCCTCCCCAGGTGCTCCGGTCGCTGAGGATGGTGCTGTGGTGCCTGGCCGCTCTGGCCGCCTGCCTGGTCTCCGTGCTCCTGCTCCTCGCCGTCTCCCAGCAGCTCTGGCAGTTGCGCTGGGCGGCTACTCGGGACAAGTCCTGCAAACTGCCCATGCCCAAGGGCTCCATGGGATTTCCACTGGTGGGCGAAACCTTCCATTGGATCTTACAGGTACCGACCTCTGTGTGAGTGTGAGTGTGCACTAGCGATGCTTCTGCGGAACTTACCTGTCTGTTTTACTGTGTATGTTACGTGTGACAGCAACTTACCTGTCAGCCACACTAGTGACAGCAACTTACCTGACAGCCACACTAGTGACAGCAACTTACCTCTCAGCCACACTAGTGACAGCAACTTACCTCTTAGCCACACTAGTGACAGCAACTTATCTGTCAGCCACACTACTGACAGCACATTACCTACCTGTGTCACTGTGTATGTTACCTGTCAGCCACACTACTGACAGCAACTTACCTGTCAGCCACACTACTGACAGCACCTTACCTGTCAGCCACACTACTGACAGCACCTTACCTGTCAGCCACACTACTGACAGCACCTTACCTGTCAGCCACACTACTGACAGCACCTTACCTGTCAGCCACACTACTGACAGCACCTTACCTGTCAGCCACACTAGTGAAAGCAACTTACCTGTCAGCCACACTAGTGACAGCACCTTACCTGTCAGCCATACTACTGACAGCAACTTACCTGTCAGCCACACTAGTGACAGCACATTACCTGTCAGCTACACTAGTGACAGCAACTTACCTGACAGCCACACTAGTGACAGCACATTACCTACCTGTGTCACTGTGTATGTTACCTGTCAGCCACACTAATGACAGCAACGTACCTGTCAGCCACACTAGTGACATCAACTTACCTGTCAGCCACACTAGTGACAGCAACTTACCTGTCAGCCACACTAGTGACAGCAACTTACCTGTCAGCCACACTAGTGACAGCAACTTACCTGTCAGCCACACTAGTGACAGCATCTTACCTGTCAGCCACACTAGTGACAGCAACTTACCTGACAGCCACACTAGTGACAGCAACTTACCTGACAGCCACACTAGTGACAGCAACTTACCTGTCAGCCACACTAGTGACAGCATCTTACCTGTCGGGCACACTACTGACAGCAACTTACCTGTCAGCCACACTAGTGACAGCAACTTACCTGTCAGCCACACTAGTGACAGCAACTTACCTGACAGCCACACTAGTGACAGCAACTTACCTGTCAGCCACACTAGTGACAGCAACTTACCTGTCAGCCACACTAGTGACAGCATCTTACCTGTCGGGCACACTATTGACAGCAACCTACCTGTCAGCCACACTAGTGACAGCACCTTACCTGTCGGGCACACTATTGACAGCAACTTACCTGTCAGCCACACTAGTGACAGCAACTTACCTGTCAGCCACACTAGTGACAGCAACTTACCTGACAGCCACACTAGTGACAGCAACTTACCTGACAGCCACACTGATGGTATATGACCTGTATCTGACACTAGTGATGGTATATGACCTGTACCTGACACTAGTGATGGTATATGACCTGTATCTGACAGTAGTGATGGTATATGACCTGTATCTGACACTAGTGATGGTATATGACCTGTATCTGACACTAGTGATGGTATATGACCTGTATCTGACACTAGTGATGGTATATGACCTGTATCTGACACTAGTGATGGTATATGACCTGTATCTGACACTATTGATGGTATATTATTTCCCAGTGACACTGGTTATGTTATATAGCCTGTCTGTGCTGCTAGTGATGGTATATTGCCTATGTCTGTGACACTGGTCACCCCATATTATCTACCTATATATGTGTATGTCACCAGTGATGTTATATAACTTTTATGTTATAATTGTGATGTTATATTATCTATGTGTTATCCCATTAATATTATCTATAAATGACACTAGTGATGTAATATTACCTGTCTGTGACACTAGTGATGTTATCTTACCTGTCTGTGACACTAGTGATGTAATATTACCTGTCTGTGACACTAGTGATGTAATATTACCTGTCTGTGACACTAGTGATGTAATATTACCTGTCTGTGAAACTAGTGATGTAATATTACCTGTCTGCGACACTAGTGATGTAATATTACCTGTCTGTGACACTAGTGATGTAATATTACCTGTCTGTGACACTAGTGATGTAATATTAATTGTCTGTGACACTAGTGATGTAATATTAATTGTCTGTGACACTAGTGATGTAATATTACCTGTCTGTGACACTAGTGATGTAATATTAATTGTCTGTGACACTAGTGATGTAATATTACCTGTCTGTGACACTAGTGATGTAATATTAATTGTCTGTGACACTAGTAGTGTTGTTTTATCTTCTTGAGACACTACTGTCTGTGAACATTTTGTTAGTTGGTGTAATGGTGTGCCCCCTGACCCATCCTCCGCCGTCACCTCAGGGATTATATTGTTCAGGGCTAAAGTTTTCTTTTGTGACATCATCACCATTCAACCTGCCTCTGTTAGTGACATCACCAAGTGTTTGGGACTGGCAATGAACAGGTGCCTAACATGGAGACCTGTTGCTGGTCTATAATAAATGTCACTGCTCTATAACATATATCAGTGGTCTATACCATATATCAGTGGCCTATAATACATATTGGTGGTCTATAATACATATTGGTGGTCTATAATACATATTGGTTGGTCTATAATAAATATCACTGATCCCTTACAGAAGTCTTTGCTCTGTAGTGCTCGAATCTGCTCTATAGTACCCTGGTCTACTCAATAGTGCTTTGTAGGGCTCGGTTCTGCTCTATAGTGCCTGTGTCTGCTCTATAGTGCCCGGGTGTGCTGTATAGTGCCTGTGTCTGCTCTATAGTGCCCGGGTGTGCTGTATAGTGCCTGTGTCTGCTCTATAGTGCCCGGGTCTGCTCTGTGGTGCTCGGTTCTGCTCTATAGTGCCCGGGTCTGCTCTGTGGTGCTTGGTTCTGCTCTATAGTGCCCGGGTCTGCTCTGTGGTGCCCGGTTCTGCTCTATAGTGCCCGGGTCTGCTCTGTGGTGCCCGGGTCTGCTCTGTGGTGCCCGGTTCTGCTCTATAGTGCCCGGGTCTGCTCTGTGGTGCTCGTTTCTGCTCTATAGTAGCCAGGTCTGCTCTGTGGTGCTCGGTTCTGCTCTATAGTAGCCAGGTCTGCTCTGTGGTGCTCGGTTCTGCTCTGTGGTGCCCGGGTCTGCTCTATAGTGCCCGGGTCAGCTCTATAGTCCCTGGGTGTGCTCTATAGTGCCCGGGTCTGCGCTATAGTGACCCGGTCTGCTCTGTAGTGCTCAGATCTGCTCTATGGTACCCTGCTCTGCTCTGCAGTGCTCGGTTCTGCTCTGTAGTGCCCGGGTCTGCTCTATAGTGCCCCGGTCTGCTCTGTAGTGCTCAGATCTGCTCTATAGTGCCCGGGTGTGCTCTGTAGTGCCCGGGTCTGCTCTATAGTGCCCCAGTCTGCTCTGTAGTGCCCAGGTGTGCTCTATAGTGCCCGGGTGTGCTCTGTAGTGCCTGGGTCTGCTCTATAGTGCCCCAGTCTGCTCTGTAGTGCCCAGGTGTGCTCTATAGTGCCCGGGTGTGCTCTGTAGTGCCCGGGTCTGCTCTGTAGTGCTCGGGTCTGCTCTGTAGTGCTCGGGTCTGCTCTATAGCGCCCGGGTCTGCTATATAGTGCCCCGGTGTGCTCTGTAGTGCCTGGGTCTGCTCTGTAGTGGCCGGGTGTGCTCTGTAGGGCTCGGTTCTGCTTTGTAGTGCCCAGGTCTGCTCTGTAGGGCTCAGTTCTGCTTTGTAGTGCCTGGGTCTGCTCTGTAGTGCCCCGGTGTGCTCTGTAGTGCCTGGGTCTGCTCTGTAGTGCCCGGGTCTGCTCTGTAGGGCTCGGTTCTGCTTTGTAGTGCCCGGATCTGCTCTGTAGTGCCTGGGTCTGCTCTGTAGTGCCTGGGTGTGCTCTGAAGGGCTCAGTTCTGCTCTGTAGTGCCCGGGTCTGCTCTGTCCGTTACTGGTGTTTCTCAGCAGCCTGCGCTGTTACCTGGCTGTGTACTGTCATCTGTCATTAGTGTGCAACCTTTCTTCCAGTCGGTGCACTCACTGGTATAACTTTTCTGACTCCCCAGTAACCTGTCCGACCTGTGTGACCAAGTTATTGAGAGATTACCAATAGAGTGGGGAAGCTGAGGAGCTGACAACCTCAACAGCTTTAGTGACAAACCTATAAAAGTCAGTGTAATATAAGAGATGAATGACAGTAATACACAGGAATATCACTGCATTGTCATACAGTGTCATGTCAGTGACTTGTATAATAGAGTAATATTATGATAGTGCTCTATGTTAGTGTAATGTACTTGGCAGTGTTGTATACTAGTGTAATATCAGTGATATTGCTGTATACTAGTGTAATATCAATGACAGAGCTGTATACTAGTGTAATATCAGTGACAGAGCTGTATACTAGCGTAATATCAGTGACAGAGCTGTATACTAGTGTAATATCAGTGATATTGCTGTATACTAGTGTAATATCAGTGACAGTGCTGTATACTAGTGTAATATCAGTGATATTGCTGGTATACTAGTGTAATATCAGTGACAGAGCTGTATACTAGTGTAATATCAGTGACAGAGCTGTATACTAGTGTAATATCAGTGACAGAGCTGTATACTAGTGTAATATCAGTGACAGTGCTGTATACTAGTGTAATATAGGTAACAGCGCTGTATACTAGTGTAATAGCAGTGACAGTGCTATATACTAGTGTAATATCAGTGACAGTGCTGTATACTAGTGTAATATCGTTGACAGAGCTGTGTACTAGTGTAGAATCAGTGATAATGCTGTATACTAGTGTAATATCGGTGACATAGCTGTGTACTAGTGTGATATTAGTGGTAATGCTGCATACTAGTGTAATATCAGTGACAGAGCTGTATACTAGTGTAATATCAGTGACAGAGTTGTATACTAGTGTAATATCAGTGACAGTGCTGTATACTACTGTAATATCAGTAATAATGCTGTATACTAGTGTAATATCAGTGACAGTGTTGTATACTAGTGTAATATCAGTGACAGTGATGTATACTAGTGTAATATCAGTGACAGAGCTGTATACTAGTGTAATATCAGTGACAGTGCTATATACTAGTGTAATATCAGTGACAGAGCTGTATACTAGTGTAGTATCAGTGACAGTGCTATATACTAGTGTAATATCAGTGACAGAGCTGTATACTAGTGTGATATCAGTGACAGAGCTGTATAGTAGTGTAATATCAGTGACACAGCTGTATACTAGTGTGATATCAGTGACAGAGCTGTATACTAGTGTAATATCAGTGACAGTGCTGTATACTTGTGTAATATAGGTAGCAGTGCTATATACTAGTGTAGTATCAGTGACAGAGATGTATACTAGAGTAATATCAGTGACAGTGCTGTATACTAGTGTAATATTGGTGACAGTGCTGTATACTAGTGTAATATACGTAACAGTGCTATATACTAGTGTAGTATCAGTGACAGGGATGTATACTAGAGTAATATCAGTGACAGTGCTGTATACTAGTGTAATATTGGTGACAGAGCTGTATAGTAGTGTAATATCGGTGACACTGGTGTATACTAGTGTAATATCAGTGATAGTGCTGTATACAAGTGGAATATCAGTGACAGAGCTGTATAGTAGTGTAATATCAGTGACAGAGTTGTATACTAGTGTAATATCAGTGACAGAGCGGTTTATTAGTGTAATATCAACGACAGAGCTGTATTCTAGTGTAATATCAGTGACAGTGCTGTATACTAGTGTAATATCAGTGACAGAGCTGTATACTAGTGTAATATCAGTGACAGTGCTGTATACTAGTGTAATATCAGTGACAGAGCTGTATACTAGTGTAATATCAGTGACAGAGCTGTATACTAGTGTAATATCAGTGACAGAGCTGTATACTAGTGTAATATCAGTGACAGTGCTGTATAGTACTGTAATATCAGTAATAATGCTGTATACTAGTGTAATATCAGTGACAGTGTTGTATACTAGTGTAATATCAGTGACAGTGATGTATACTAGTGTAATATCAGTGACAGAGCTGTATACTAGTGTAGTATCAGTGACAGTGCTATCTACTAGTGTAATATCAGTGACACAGCTGTATACTAGTGTGATATCAGTGACAGAGCTGTATACTAGTGCAATATCAGTGACAGAGCGGTATACTAGTGTAATATCGGTGACACAGCTGTATACTAGTGTGATATCAGTGACAGAGCTGTATACTAGTGTAGTATCAGTGATAATGCTGTATATTACTGTAATATCAGTAATTTTGCTGTATACTAGTGTAATATCAGTGACAGAGCTGTATACTAGTGTAATATCAGTGACAGTGCTGTATACTTGTGTAATATAGGTAGCAGTGCTATATACTAGTGTAGTATCAGTGACAGATATGTATACTAGAGTAATATCAGTGACAGTGCTGTATACTAGTGTAGTATCAGTAATAATGCTGTATACTAGTGTAATATCAGTGACAGTGCTGTATACTAGTGTAATGTACGTAACAGTGCTATATACTAGTGTAGTATCAGTGACAGAGATGTATACTAGAGTAATATCAGTGACAGTGCTGTATACTAGTGTAATATTGGTGACAGAGCTGTATAGTAGTGTAATATCGGTGACACTGGTGTATACTAGTGTAATATGAATGACAGAGCTGTATACTAGAGTAATATCAGTGATAGTGCTGTATACTAGTGGAATATCAGTGACAGAGCTGTATAGTAGTGTAATATCAGTGACAGAGCTGTATACTAGTGTAATATCAGTGACAGAGCTGTATACTAGTGTAATATCAGTGACAGAGTTGTATACTAGTGTAATATCAGTGACAGTGCTGTATACTAGTGTAATATCAGTGACAGAGCTGTATACTAGTGTAATATCAGTGACAGTGCTGTATACTAGTGTAATATCAGTGATAATGCTGTATACTAGTGTAATATAGGTAACAGCGCTGTATACTAGTGTAGTATCAGTGACAGTGCTATATACTAGTGTAATATCGTTGACAGAGCTGTATACTAGTGTAATATCGGTGACGGAGCTGTGTACTAGTGTAGAATCAGTGATAATGCTGTATACTAGTGTAATATCAGTGACAGAGCTGTATACTAGTGTAATATCAGTGACAGTGCTGTATACTAGTGTAATATCAGTGACAGTGCTGTATACTAGTGTAATATCAGTGACAGTGCTGTATACTAGTGTAATATCAGTGACAGTGCTGTATACTAGTGTAATATCAGTGACAGTGCTGTATACTAGTGTAATATCAGTGACAGTGCTGTATACTAGTGTAATATCAGTGACAGTGCTGTATACTAGTGTAATATCAGTGACAGTGCTGTATACTAGTGTAATATCAGTGACAATGCTGTATACTAGTGTAATATCAGTGACAGAGCTGTATTCTAGTGTAATATCAGTGACAGAGCTGTATAGTAGTGTAATATCAGTGACAGTGCTGTATACTAGTGTAATATCAGTGAAAGAGCTGTATACTAGTGTAATATCAGTGACAGAGCTGTGTACTAGTGTAATATCAGTGACAGTGCTGTACACTAGTGTAATATCAGTGACAGAGCTGTATACTAGTGTTATATCAGTGACAGTGCTGTATACTAGTGTAATATCAGTGACAGTGCTGTATACTAGTGTAATATCAGTGACAGAGCTGTATTCTAGTGTAATATCAGTGACAGTGCTGTATACTAGTGTAATATCAGTGATAGTGCTGTATACTAGTGTAATATCAGTGACAGAGCTGTATACTAGTGTAATATCAGTGACAGTGATGTATACTAGTGTAATATCAGGGACAGCTGTATACTAGTGTAATATCAGTGACAGTGCTGTATACTAGTGTAATATCAGTGATAGTGATGTATACTAGTGTAATATCAGTGACAGTGCTGTATACTAGTGTAATATCAGTGACAGTGCTGTATACTAGTGTAATATCAGTGACAGAGCTGTATACTAGTGTAATATCAGTGACAGAGCTGTATACTAGTGTAATATCAGTGACAGTGCTGTACACTACTGTAATATCAGTGACAGTGCTGTATACTAGTGTAATATCAGTGACAGAGCTGTATACTAGTGTAATATCAGTGACAGTGATGTATACTAGTGTAATATCAGTGACAGAGCTGTATACTAGTGTAATATCAGTGACAGAGCTGTATACTAGTGTAATATCTGTGACAGTGCTGTATACTAGTGTAATATCAGTGACAGTGCTGTACACTAGTGTAATATCAGTGACAGAGCTGTATACTAGTGTAATATCAGTGACAGTGCTGTATACTAGTGTAATATCAGTGACAGAGCTGTATACTAGTGTAATATCAGTGACAGTGCTGTATACTAGTGTAATATAGGTAACAGCGCTGTATACTAGTGTAATATCAGTGACAGAGCTGTATACTAGTGTAATATCAGTGACAGAGCTGTATACTAGTGTAATATCAGTGACAGAGCTGTATACTAGTGTAATATCAGTGACAGAGCTGTATACTAGTGTAATATCAGTGACAGAGCTGTATACTAGTGTAATATCAGTGACAGAGCTGTATACTAGTGTAATATCAGTGACAGTGCTGTATACTAGTGTAATATCAGTGACAGAGCTGTATACTAGTGTAATATCAGTGACAGAGCTGTATACTAGTGTAATATCAGTGACAGAGCTGTATACTAGTGTAATATCTGTGACAGTGCTGTATACTAGTGTAATATCAGTGACAGTGCTATATACTAGTGTAATATCAGTGACAGTGCTGTATACTAGTGTAATATCAGTGACAGAGCTGTATACTAGTGTAATATCAGTGACAGAGCTGTATACTAGTGTAATATCAGTGACAGAGCTGTATACTAGTGTAATATAGGTAACAGCGCTGTATACTAGTGTAATATCAGTGACAGAGCAGTATACTAGTGTAATATCAGTGACAGAGCTGTATACTAGTGTAATATCAGTGACAGAGCTGTATACTAGTGTAATATCAGTGACAGAGCTGTATACTAGTGTAATATCAGTGACAGAGCTGTATACTAGTGTAATATCAGTGACAGTGCTGTATACTACTGTAATATCAGTGACAGAGCTGTATACTAGTGTAATATCAGTGACAGTGCTGTATACTAGTGTAATATAGGTAACAGCGCTGTATACTAGTGTAATATCAGTGACAGAGCTGTATACTAGTGTAATATCAGTGACAGAGCTGTATACTAGTGTAATATCAGTGACAGAGCTGTATACTAGTGTAATATCAGTGACAGAGCTGTATACTAGTGTAATATCAGTGACAGAGCTGTATACTAGTGTAATATGAGTGACAGTGCTGTATACTAGTGTAATATCAGTGACAGTGCTGTATACTAGTGTAGTATCAGTGACAGAGCTGTATACTAGTGTAATATCAGTGACAGAGCTGTATACTAGTGTAACATGAGTGACAGTGCTGTATACTAGTGTAATATCAGTGACAGAGCTGTATACTAGTGTAATATCAGTGACAGAGCTGTATACTAGTGGAATATCAGTGACAGAGCTGTATACTAGTGTAATATGAGTGACAGTGCTGTATACTAGTGTAATATCAGTGACAGTGCTGTATACTAGTGTAATATCAGTGACAGAGCTGTTTACTAGTGTAATATCAGTGACAGAGCTGTATACTAGTGTAATATCAGTGACAGAGCTGTATACTAGTGTAATATCAGTGACAGAGCTGTATACTAGTGTAATATCAGTGACAGAGCTGTATACTAGTGGAATATCAGTGACAGAGCTGTATACTAGTGTAATATCAGTGACAGAGCTGTATACTAGTGTAATATCAGTGACAGAGCTGTATACTAGTGTAATATCTACAGCTCCCTCTATGTATCTATCTTCTTTTGATCTTATCTATGTCTGTATTTCTGTCTATATATCCTTCTTTTTCATATCTATCTATTGTCATTTTATTTTTCTGACACTCGTCTCCTGTCTGTGTCTCATATTCATCTCTAGTTCTATCTCACTTTCTATGTACGTTTACCATCTTTCATCCCTTTACCTATGTTTCTAAGTACTGTTTATCTATCTTTCTGTCCATCCATATCTATTTATGTCTACCTCAAATCATCCATATACCTATCTATCCTCATATCTATCTATCTATCTATCTATCTATCTATCTATCTATCTATCTATCTATCTATCCTCCTATCAATCTATCTATCTATCTATCTATCTATCTATCTATCTATCTATCTATCTATCTATCTATCTATCTATCCTCCTATCTATCTATCTATCTATCTATCTATCTCATATCTATCTATCTCCTATCTATCTATCCTCATATCTATCTATCTATCTATCTATCTATCTATCCTCCTATCTATCTATCTATCTATCCTCCTATCTATCTATCTATCTATCTATCTATTTCATATCTATCTATCTATCTATCTATCTATCTATCTATCCTCATATCTATCTATCTATCTATCTATCCTCATATCTATATCTATCTATCTATCTATCTATCTATCTCATATCTATCTATCTATCTATCTAATATATATCTATCTCATATCTATCTATCTATCTATCTATCTATCTATCTATCTATCTCTAATATCTATCTATCTATCTATCTATCTATCTAATATCTATCTATCTCATATCTATCTATCTATCTATCTCATATCTATCTATCTATCTATCTATCTTATATCTATCTATCTATCTATCTATCTATCTAATATCTATCTATCTATCTATCTATCTATCTATCTATCTATCCTCATATCTATAGCTATCTATCTATCTATCTATCTATCTATCTATCTATCTATCTATCTCATATCTATCTATCTATCTATCTAATATCTATCTATCTATCTATCTATCTATCTCATATCTATCTATCTATCTATCTATCTATCTATCTCCTATCTATCTATCTATCTATCTATCTATCTATCTATCTAATATCTATCTATCATCTATCTATCTATCTATCCTCATATCTATATCTATCTATCTATATATCTATCTCCTATCTATCTATCTATCTATCTATCTATCTATCTATCGATCTCCTATCTATGTCGATGTCCGTCTTTCTATCTAATCTGTGCAGTACTCCGTGCAGTGTGGTTGTCAGGGGTCCCCGGGTGTCAGGGCTGCTGTGTAGCGCCTCCCCCAGTGGGTCCCACGGTCATTGCCCCTTTAAGGCTCCGTGTTGTGAGCGAGTGCGGGGAGCAGTGCTGAGGTGTGTGTCATCCGGTTACATTGTAGCAGATGCCGCAGGATATCCAGGGGATTGGATACACCCGGACTTGTTAACCCTTCCTATACTGATGGCTAGCTCTTGTGGCTGGTGTCGGAGGCTCAGAGGAGCGGGTCTGGACTCCTTTCCCCTCCCCCTGTCCTCGGTCTCCGGTAACGGGTGGTCTTAACCCCTTTTACCCCTGTCTGTCATGATGACGGAGGCTCCTGAGCAGGGGAATCCCTTCCCAGTGACGTCACTGCACATGAATGAATGGCCGCTACTTGCACGCCCCCTCCCCCCAACTCTCTCTTTACTCTGTTAACTCCTTCAGTGCTGGAGCTGCGCTGCCTTTCTAATGTTTTAGCAATGAGTATATTATAGGATTATATATCAGGTCTGTGTATTATATCTATAGATTATACTATACCTGCAGCACATAACCTACAGATCAGGCATGGCCAACCTGCGGCTCTCCAGCTGTTGCAAAACTACACCTCCCAGCATGCCCAGACTGCCTACAGCTATCAGTCTACAGCAGCACATACACCTATAGATTATACTGTAAATATATAACATACACCTATAGATTATACTGTAAATATATAACATACACCTATAGATTATACTATACTACATCAATACACCTATAGATTATACTATACTTACATCACATACACTTATAGATTATACTATACTTACATCACATACACTTATAGATTATACTATACTTACATCACATACACTTATAGATTATACTATACTTACATCACATACACTTATAGATTATACTATACTTACATCACATACACTTATAGATTATACTATACTTACATCACATACACCTATAGATTATACTATACATACAGCACATACACCTATGGATTACACTACACATACATCGCATACACCTATATATTATACTATACATACATCACATACACCTATAGATTATACTATATTTACATCACATACACCTATAGATTATACTGCAAATGTATAACATACACCTATAGATTATTCTGTAAATATTTAACATACACCTATAGATTATACTATACTTACATCACATACACCTATAGATTATACTATACTTACATCACATACACCTATAGATTATACTATATTTACATCACATACACCTATAGATTATACTACACACACATCACATACACCTATAGATTATACTACACACACATCACATACACCTATAGATTATTCTGTAAATATTTAACATACACCTATAGATTATACTATACATACATCACATACACCTATATATTATACTACACATACATCACATACACCTATAGATTATACTATACATACATCACATACACCTATATATTATACTATACATACATCACATACACCTATAGATCATACTATACATACATCACATACACTTTTAGATTATAATATACATACATCACATACACCTATAGATTATACTGCAAATGTATAACATACACCTATAGATTATACTACACACACATCACATACACCTATATATTATACTATACTTACATCACATACACCTATAGATTATACTATACTTACATCACATACACCTATAGATTATACTATACATACATCACATACACCTATAGATTATACTATACATACATCACATACACTTTTAGATTATAATATACATACATCACATACACCTATAGATTATACTATACATACATCACATACACCTATAGATTATACTACTCTCTCTCTGTCCCCCTGTCACTCAGGTCCCTCTGTCACTCAGATCCCTCTGTCTCTCAGATCCCTCTGTCCCTCAGGTCCTCCTCTCTCTCTGTCCCGCTGTCCCTCTGGTCCCCGTGTCCCTCAGATCCCTCTGTCCCTGTCTCTCAGGTCCCCCTGTCCCTCAGGTCTCCTTGTCCCTAAGGTCCCCTTGTCCCCCTGGTCCCTCTGTCTCTCAGGTCCCCCTGTCCCTCAGAGATCCCCCTGTCCCTCAGGTCTCTCAGGTCCCCCTGTCCTTCTGTCCCTTAGGTACCCCTGTCCCTAAGGTCGCCCTGTCCCTATGTCTCTCAGGTGGTCCCCCTGGTCCGCCAGGTCCCTCTGGTCCCCCTCTCTCAGGTCCCCCTGTCCCTCAGATCCCTCTGTCCCCCTGATCGCTCTGTCCCTCAGGTCCCCCCTGTCCCTCAGATCGCTCTGTCCCTCAGGTCCCCCTGTTCCTCAGATCCCTCTGTCCCCCTATCTTTCTGTTCCTTAGGTCCCCCTGTCCCTCAGGTCGCCCTGTCCATCTGTCCCTCAGTCCCCCTATCCCTCAGTCCCCCTGTCCCTCAGTCCCCCTTGTCCCTCTGTCCTTCAGGTCCCCCTGTCCCTCAGTTCCCTTGTTCCTCAGTCCCCCTGTCCCTCAGTCCCCCTATCCCTCAGTCCCCCTGTCCCTCAGTTCCCTTGTCCCTCAGGTCCCTCTGTCCCCCTATCCCTCAGTCCCCCTGTCCCTCAGTTCCCTTGTCCCTCAGGTCCCCCTGTCCCTCAGTTCCCTTGTCCCTCAGGTCCCCCTGTCCCTCAGTTCCCCCTGTCCCTCAGTCCCCTTGTCCCTCAGGTCCCCCTGTCCCTCAGTTCCCCTGTCCCTCAGGTCCCCCTGTCCCTCAGTCCCCCTGTCCCTCAGGTCCCCCTATCCCTCAGTCCCCCTGCCCTCTGGTCCCCCGTGTCCCTCAGTCCCCCTGTCCCTCAGTTCCCCTGTCCCTCAGGTCCCCCTGTCCCTCCGGTCCCCCTGTCCCTCAGGTCCCCCTGTCCCTTAGGTCCCCCTGTCCTTCAGGTCCCCCTGTCCCTCAGTCCCCCTGTCCCTCAGGTCCCCCTGTCCCTCAGTCCCCCTGTCCTTCATGTCCCCCTATCCCTCAGTCCCCTGTCCCTCAGGTCCCCTGTCCCTCAGTCCCCTATCCCTCAGTCCCCTGCCCCTCAGTTCCCCTGTCCCTCAGGTCCCCCTGTCCCTCCGTCCCCCTGTCCCTCAGGTCCCCTGTCCCTCAGGTCCCCTGTCCTTCAGGTCCCCCTGTCCCTCAGTCCCCCTGTCCTCAGGTCCCCCTGTCCCTCAGTCCCCCTGTCCTTCAGGTCCCCCTGTCCCTCAGTCCCCCTGTCCCTCAGGTCCCCTGTCCCTCCGGTCCCCTGTCCCTTAGGTCCCCTGTCCCTCAGGTCCCCTGTCCTTCAGGTCCCCCTGTCCCTCAGTCCCCCTGTCCCTCAGGTCCCCCTGTCCCTCAGTCCCCCTGTCCTTCAGGTCCCCCTATCCCTCAGTCCCCCTGCCCCTCTGGTCCCCCTGTCCCTCAGTCCCCCTGTCCCCTTGTCCCCTCTTTGATCTGAGGGACAGATTTGCTTGGTTACATTTACAATATTGTCCCAGAAAGTGTTTGTCGGTCCCGCTCTGTATTACGTCTTTATATTATTTCATTATTAGACACAATTTGGATTTTAGAAGTTTCTATATGCGGATCATTTTACATTATTTCTTAAGAGAAAACTATAGAACTGTCTAATATGTAGGAAACCTGAGCCAGGAGTGTCCATGACGGCTGGAGGCCTGCCACCTTAGCAGACGCCCCTCAGCCATGAGTAGTATTAGTAAACAAGAAGGTTCCCACTCACTGACAGCAAGCAGAGACCATGAAAACAGGGAGCAGTTAAAAAAAAGTGCATCACCAATTTGTAGAACTTTTTTTTTCACCGATAAAACTTGGACCCCTTCAGGTAATGTGAGGTTTTCACGGCCACAGGTTCTGCAGAGCGACCTCCGGACCGGGCTGCAATGCTCCATGTGACCAACAGGTGTCACCGATCATCCGCTCTCACAAAACCAACGGACAGAAGAGCAGGGATCCCGGAGATCCGCGCTCTACCTCCTCAGGCGCTCGCTAAACCCTGGCCTGTTCCTTTAAAGATGCAAATGAGTCCAGGCCCCTATTAACCATGTGTCACCTGGAGCAGAGGTTTATGAAGGGGGCTCCTGCTAAGTCCTGGGGGGATTATCTTTACAATGCGGACATGAGATTTGTCATGGCCTTCCTCTGTGTTATGTGTGTCTACACTTCTGCCCCTTCTCAGCTGCTGCAGAACATCATCATTCACACCTCAGCTGCTGCAGAACACCATAATACACACCTCAGCTGCTGCAGAACACCATAATACACCCCTCAGCTGCTGCAGAACATCACATTACACACCTCAGCTGCTGCAGAACACCATATTACACACCTCAGCTGCTGCGGAACCTCATAATACACACCTCAGCTTCTGCAGAACCTCATAATACACCTTTAAAGATGCAAATGAGTCCAGGCCCCTATTAACCGTGTGTCACCTGGAGCAGAGGTTTATGAAGGGGGCTCCTGCTAAGTCCTGGGGGGATTATCTTTACAATGTGGACATGAGATTTGTCATGGCCTTCCTCTGTGTTATGTGTGTCTACACTTCTGCCCCTTCTCAGCTGCTGCAGAACATCATCATTCACACCTCAGCTGCTGAAGAACACCATAATACACACCTCAGCTGCTGCAGAACATCATCATTCACACCTCAGCTACTGCAGAACACCATATTACACACCTCAGCTGCTGCAGAACACCATATTACACACCTCAGCTGCTGCGGAACCTCATAATACACACCTCAGCTGCTGCAGAACCTCCTATTACACACCTCAGCTGCTGCAGAACCTCCTATTACACACCTCAGCTGCTGCAGAACATCATCATACACACCTCAGCTGCTGCAGAACATCATATTACACACCTCAGCTGCTGCAGAACCTGATAATACACACCTCAGCTGCTGCAGAACATCATCATACACACCTCAGCTGCTGAAGAACATCATATTACACACCTCAGCTGCTGCAGAACATCATCATACACACCTCAGCTGCTGAAGAACATCATATTACACACCTCAGCTGCTGCAGAACCTCATAATACACACCTCAGCTGCTGAAGAACATCATATTACACACCTCAGCTGCTGCAGAACATCATCATACACACCTCAGCTGCTGAAGAACATCATATTACACACCTCAGCTGCTGCAGAACATCATCATACACACCTCAGCTGCTGCAGAACACCATATTACACACCTCAGCTGCTGCGGAACCTCATAATACACACCTCAGCTGCTGCAGAACATCATAATGCACACCTCAGCTGCTGCAGAACCTCCTAATACACACCTCAGCTGCTGCAGAACCTCCTATTACACACCTCAGCTGCTGCAGAACCTCATAATACACACCTCAGCTGCTGCAGAACCTCATAATACACACCTCAGCTGCTGCAGAACATTATAATACACACCTCAGCTGCTGCAGAACCTCCTAATACACACCTCAGCTGCTGCAGAACCTCCTAATACACACCTCAGTTGCTGCAGAACATCATAATACACACCTCAGCTGCTTCAGCACCTCCTAATACACGCCTCAGCTGCTGCAGAACCTCCTAATACACACCTCAGCTGCTGCAGAACCTCCTAATACACACCTCAGCTGCTGCAGAACCTCCTAATACACACCTCAGCTGCTGCAGAACTTCTGATAAAGGAGGAAGGTTTGGCGTCAATCCTGCTGCAGGTGCGTTATACGGCATTGTATTATAGGATCCTACTTTTCAGTGACTGTTACCTCGTCGTTAGGGTGGGGGTCATTATCACGTATATAAGGCTGTGGCTCCCAGCGACTTGTGCCCTGTGCCCATGTATCGCAGCGTAGCAGGGCAGCCATAGAAATGAATGGGGTCGCAGATGTTTTGCGATTCTGGGGTAACGATCATTTCTATGGCAGCACTGCTACACTGCCATCCCATGGCTGTCGCATGACCGCGCAGCCGACCCCTAAACGCCACACAGGAGGCGCTGTCCCGATCCCAGTTATGCCCAGCAGCACAAGAAGTCCACTGGTTAAGATCCGTTTCCTCTACTGGTTCACCCCAGTCTTCTTCTGAGTAACATATTCTAGAAATCAGTAAACGCAGCTTTTTCGTGCAGCGCATCTACGGGATTCTTTTCGGCGGGGCGGCAGAGGGTATATTCCTTTTTCCACAGGCTTCATCCAAAAACAGTCGAAGGCTAAAAATAAGATTTTTTTTTTTTTTGTATAAATTGGACTCCGGTCGTTGCTGCTCCCACACAAAGGTGGTCTTTGTGCCGCTGTGGAAATGTTGTACAAATATCTCTTTATTAATGGCACAAAAACGACTTTAATTATATTTACGTAGATCAGAAACACGGTCACCTGAACTTTGAAAGCTTCACAACTGCCCTCCTGTTTGCCTGCCGGACCCTGGAGGATTTCTTTCTCTCTATAAGCAACAGAGGCGCTTAGATTACCTCCATATTTATATTATATTAACCCTTCTATTTGTTTTCATGATGCCAAGCTGCGGGGGGAGACGACATAATGGTATGGCCCACAGAGCTTGCAGTCACTCTTCATGCGCGATAGCCGTTTTCTGTTTAGCCAAAGGAGACTGGACAGCGTAAAATAGCAAATAAACTTCTGGTAAGACTGTACAGAGACATGTTCAGTGGTGGGGGAGGGGTGCACGTGCCTAGAGCCAGTGTACATTCATTGGGAAATGTTAAAGGGGTCTTCTAGACTGAAGCATGTTTCGCCTATCCTCTGCTGGATAGGTGAAGATTCGACCACCAGGACTACGCAAGACGGCAGTTAGGAGGTGTTTGAAGGAAGCAGTGGTCAACCCACCATAGATGTAGCTCTCTCTGGAGGCCCCGGCACATTGTGTGTTGCATGCTCTTATGTACTCCTTCAGTTCCCCTGTGGTGGCTTCTGGTTTTCTCCACAGAGGATCTTAGGGGAACTCCTTATTTTTGGAGGACTGCTTGGAGAAGCAATGTTCCCCATCCTGTGGTTCTCCAACATGCATGGAGTCGTGGTTTGTCCAACAGTCGCACGGTGGGGAACATTGATCTGGAGGCATTGTATGTTTGTGTGCTCAGGGACTTAAGGAATATCTGGCCACGAGTGTCCCTGACGGCAGGAGGCCTGCCACCTTAGCAGACGCCCCTCAGCCATGGTTGGATAGCTGAGACTGCTTCCATCCTCTTGTCACCACAAATGAAGCAATATTGGAGGAGGTGAACCAACCCAAGGGTTATTCTGCCATTCTTTAGTAGAAGAATAGGAATGGAAGAGGCAATAAGTCCCAGGGTTTGTGTGGTGGGATCAACCAGCACCAGGAGTAAGGTTCTGTTCTGTTATGTGCTATGGCCTCCTCCATCTTCACCCATAGTTACAACTCCTTCTTGGGTCACCCTAGACGTCTAGAATATCACATGTTGGTTCTTGGTTGGATAGGCCTATACAATCGATTTTCTTAGAAGGCACAAGTTCTAACTTACAATAGATTTCATGTTGTCTTGGATGGACTCCAAAAAGTAAGAAAGTCCTCATGAAGTTTGGTGAAGTCCATTATGATGGCAAGGCTATGAGATAACCCTTAGGACTAAGTAACCTCAGTGTCATAGTTTACGGTATGTAAGTACAGTTCTGACTGGTCTACTTTGTGTAGATCTTGATCGATTCCCGAAGCCTAGTATCCAAGGTCCTACTCCTTGGGAAAAAAATTGGTGTGGAATACAATTCTAGAAAGACTTGCTCAATTAGGTTCCCTAGCCCTATGGGGTCCTAGACTGTCCCATCAAGTCTGACCTGGCTCCTGGCGACCATATATAAAGTGTTTCTCTGGAATATTAGTGCGTTATTTGTTTTTTGAGGTGCCTCGATGACATCTTCATGGTTCCTGCCCTGGTATGCAGGGCGTCCTGCTGGTTGTCTTCTGTATTTCTCTGCAACTTTTTAAGACATAGGTGTCTTCTCCAATGAGATATATCTTCTTAGTATTTTCTAGAATATAATGGAGCTTCAGTTTAGTCATGTTTGCTTCAAGGTGAAGAGTTGATTTAATTCAATCAAGGTTCCAGTTGGATTGATTTGGTCAGGGATCTAGTTGGATTGATTTGGTCAGGGATCCAGTAAAATTGACTTGGTCAGGGATCCAGTTGGGTTGATTTGGTCAGAGATCTAGTTGAATTGATTTGGTCAGAGATCTAGTTGAATTGATTTGTTCAGGGATCCAGTTGGGTTGATTTGGTCAGAGATCTAGTTGAATTGATTTGGTCAGGGATCTAGTTGGATTGATTTGGTCAGAGATCTAGTTGAATTGATTTGGTCAGAGATCTAGTTGAATTGATTTGGTCAGGGATCCAGTTGGGTTGATTTGGTCAGAGATCTAGTTGAATTGATTTGGTCAGGGATCTAGTTGGATTGATTTGGTCAGAGATCTAGTTGAATTGATTTGGTCAGGGATACAGTAAGATTGATTTGGTCAGGGATCTAGTTGGATTAATTTGGTCTGGGATCCAGATAGATTGATTTGGTCAGGGATCTAGTTGGATTGATCTGGTCAGGGATCCAGTTAGATTGATTTGGTCAGGGATCTAGTTGGATTGACATGGCCAGAGATCTAGTTGAATTGGTTTGGTCAGAGATCTAGTTGGATTGATTTGGTCAGAAATCTAGTTGAATTGGTTTGGTCAGGGATACAGTAAGATTGATTTGGTCAGGGATCTAGTTGGGTTGATTTGGTCAGGGATCCAGTTGGGTTGATTTGGTCAGGGATCTAGTTGGATTGAGTTGGTCAGAGATCTAGTTGGATTGATTTGGTCTGGGATCTAGTTGGATTAAGTTGGTCAGAGATCTAGTTGGATTGAGTTGGTCAGAGATCTAGTTGGATTGATTTGGTCTGGGATCCAGTTAGATTGAGTTGGTCAGGGGCCCAGTTAGATTTATTTGGTCTGGGATCTAGTTGGATTAAGTTGGTCAGGGATCTAGTTGGATTGATTTGGTCAGGGATCTAGTTGGATTGAGTTGGTCAGAGATCTAGTTGGATTGATTTGGTCAGGGATCCAGTAAGATTGACTTGGTCAGAGATCTAGTTGGATTGAGTTGGTCAGAGATCTAGTTGGATTGATTTGGTCTGGGATCCAGTTAGATTGAGTTGGTCAGGGATCCAGTTAGATTGAGTTGGTCAGGGGCCCAGTTGGATTGATTTGTTGGAATACTCCATACACATTAGATGGTCAAACAAAATTGTCAGTTTTGTCTGCTGTCTACGGGTATGTCCACATGGTCAGGGTTCCTGATGCAGTTTTAGATACCAAAACCAGGAGTGGATTCAAATAAGGGAGAAGTCCTGTCTGCCCTTTATATACTTTCTAACCCTTTATGATCCACTCCAGATTTTGGCTTCCAAAACTGCATTAGGAGTCCGTGACCATGTGTCTTTACCCTAAGGTGCAGGGCCAGTTTAAGGGATGAGAAGTATGAAGTCCTGGCGGCATGTACCAGCATCAGGCTGGGATATTATTATTTTTTTAGATTTTTTTCCAGCAGGTCACATTGCTTATTTGTGTGCTTCTGATTCCTTGACGTGCGCAGCCTTGGTATGTTTGTGTATTTTGTCACAGTGCACGCCTCGTGCTGGGACAGCCTAACAACCACAGCCTCAAAGGAACCTTCATTCCAGCCTGAAGTTCCCTCGCGGTGGCCGTTGCAGAGCACTGCTACTGAAATGAGGTCAGGGAGTCAAGCTTCGGCTGGAAGGGTGAGACCTTCAGGTGACCGGAAAAGCTGGGTGACACGCTGTTCATCATCCGTCCACCTTTCTTACATATAGAACAGGTGGACATCAGTGTGGGACTTTTAGGCCTCATGCACACGACCGTTGGTGTTTTGTGGTCCACGTTCCATTCTGCAATTAGCGGAACGGAACGCTGCCCATTGTAGAAATGCCTATTCTTGTCCACAAAACGGACAAGAATAGGACATGCACGGAACGGAGCAACACACGGAGTGCTGTCCGCATCTTTTGCGGCCCCATTGAAGTGAATGGGTCCGCTCCCCCGCAAAATATGCGGCTCGGACGCGGACCACAACAACGGTCGTGTGCATGAGGCCTTAAGGCTGGAATCACACTTGCAGGTTTTATGCAGTTTTTGTTTTTTAAACAAAGCTCATATTTCCCATTTTTTGTGAATCCAGAAAACTACCATGAAAACCGTACAAAAGACAGAAAACCATGAAAACTGCACAAAAAAAACACAACAAAAACTGTGATAAACATTGCACAGTAAACTGCATATAAACTGCATAAAACTGCACTAAACTAAACTAAAACTGCATCAAAATCTGCACAAAAACATGTACCAAAAACGGCATGTGTGATTCCAGCCTGAGAGAAGCGGCGGCCCAGGGTTTTCACAGTTCTAGACTCCCAAGGACGGTAATTGAGGCAGAAACAACCCCTTGTAATCTCTGAGATTGCTGCTCTGTAACCTTTCACACCCCGACTGTAGCTCCGTATGTGACCCCAGACAATGCACCTTTCACTATTCCGCCTGCCAGTCTGCACAGCCAGACACATCTGTTTCTCTGCGCCCAGACCCTTTGCAGCCAAACACCTCCAGTAATTACACCGTCCACGTGCTATCTGCCCGGGGCCAGCTGGCTGCCAGCACCCTGCCAGTCACCGGGCACAGCGCTGCCACTCTGGGCGCTCCACGTCCCCTCCGGTCCTCCAGGACTGGGAAACACATTAACAGACAGGATTCGGTGCAGAAGGAGAAGCTTTCGCAACTCCGCAACGAAAATAGATCTAATCGGAGGAAAGGAAAAAAATACTAAAAATCTGAACAAAAAAAAGAAAAATAACAAAGTAACAAA
Source organism: Bufotes viridis (assembly GCA_033119425.1). NCBI lineage: Eukaryota > Metazoa > Chordata > Amphibia > Anura > Bufonidae > Bufotes > Bufotes viridis. Next base: position 596,743,954 of record CM065589.1, on the reverse strand, counting down.
ATGAAGTAAAGATGCCCAAAGCCGACAGAAAAATCCCCGGCCGTAGAATTCTCGCGCTGCTTATCACTTTACTGAATTCAAAAACTTTACATTAGACGTTTTTCTGAATGTTTCTGGCGCCGTCTCCAGGCAATCGATAAAAAAGATGCAATTTGATGATTTGTATTGTATGGTGAACGGCGTACCCAGCGGTTACGGAGGGGGGAGCGTCACCTGTGGTCACAACATTCCCAGGTTCAATCACTATTTACACTTAGGGCTCATGCACACGACCGCAAAACGCGGATCTGAAAAAAATAGGGGCGACGTCCGTGCGACATCCATATTGCATTTTTTTTTTTGCTGATCCATTGTAACAATGCCTATCCTTGTCCGCAAAACAGCCCTGTGGACATACGGAAACGGATCCATCGAAGTGAATTGTTCTGCATACAGGCCGCAAAAAAATCGGAACGGACACAGAAAAACAACACGGTTGTGTGCATGAGCCTTTATTGCTCATCCACACGACCGTTGTTTTTGCGGTCCGTTTTTTACGGATCCGTTGTTTCGCATCTGAGTTTTTTTTTCTCTGATTTAAGTCCTCTTCCGTTCCGTTATTCCACAAAACATATCCGTATGGTTCCCGTATACGATCCATTTTTTGCAGATTAGAAACGGAAATAGTAACTTATTAATCACCAAACAAATGAGCAATATGGGCTGGGCATAGCATTTCTACAGCATGGATCCGCAAAATACGGATAAAAACAGATGTACTCCGTGTGCGTTCTGTATTTTTTGCGGACCCATTAACTTGAATGGGTCCTCGGACCGTGATTTGCAGACAATAATAGGACATGCACTACTATTTTGCGGAACAGCCATGCGGACAAATGCAAACGGAATGCACACAAAGTAACTTCCGTATTTTCTACAGCCCCATTGAAGTGAATGGTTCCGCATACGGGCCGCACAAAAAACGGAACGGAAGCGGAAAGAAAATATGGTCGTGTGCATGAGCCCTTGGGGTGTGTTCACACTGAGTTTTTTCTCAGCGTGGATTTTGGTGCAGATTTTGGCCCCTCAAAACAATCAATTCCATTGATTTCAGTGGGAAGACGCCTTGTGAATTCACTCAGCACTTCGCTTTTTTCCACATTGTTTTTAAAAACCTTAGCGTGAAAATCCACATCCCAAAAACTGCATTAAAAAACAGGAAAACTGCATCTAAAAAAAAAAGACCACAAAAAAACTCTGTGTGAACATAACCCAATCGTACATGCAGTTTTTGGGGCAGTTTTTTTTTTAACCAAAGTCAGGAGTGGAAGTAATGGGAGGATTTCTCTCGATCATTCAATGATGAGGTTTTATTAGCTGCGTGTTTCTGCGCGTTTCGGACTACACAGGTGATATAAGATCCAGGATTAGTGAACCCGCTGTGAAGATTTTCGGCAGCTCTGCAGAGCCCTCTAGGGGATTCACATAGAACTATTAGTCCAGCTCAGGCCAGTTCTTGGAATTATTCATTTTGTTGGTTATTTTACCTTTTCCTGTGTTTCTTCCCTAATTTCTAATGGCTGAATCTTCTCCGTCTCGCCCCTTCAGGGTTCCAACTTCCAGTCCTCCAGAAGAGAAAAATTTGGCAGCGTCTTCAAGACTCACTTGCTTGGTCGTCCGCTTATCAGGGTGACAGGAGCTGAAAATGTAAGGAAGATCCTGATGGGGGAGCACCACCTGGTCAGTGCGGAGTGGCCCCGCAGCACGCGCATGTTACTGGGGCCCAACAGCCTGACAAATTCCATTGGAGACATCCACCGACACAAGAGAAAGGTAGGTGGCAAAATGAATCCTTACATCATAGTCACCCCGGATAACGGGTAACACCTGGGTGCAGTGCCCCATTCCAGGTGGGTCCTGTGCCTCCAGTAATACGTGGTGGGATCTAGTACAGTGATCTGGTCTCCAGACAGAGGACCATGTACCAGACGTGCACTGGTGTCAAGGACGCATTTTTATCATAGCTGTATTTGCCACTGGTAGGTGTTCATCCCCAATGACTTGGACTTGGAAAGTCTTCAGACCCTCGCACGTCTTCCACATTGTGTGATGTTGCTCCTTGTGCTTTACGCTTTTCCCATCATTCTGCAGCCCGTCCCCCATAATGAGAAGTGAGAACAGAATGTTAGAAATCTTCAGTAATTTATTGAAAAGGAAAAACTACATCTTCCATTGACATAAGTATTCACACCCTTTCCTCCGGACTTAGTTGAAGCCCCTTTGGCAGTGATTAGAGCCTCTAGTCTTCTTGAGATGATGCCACAAGGTTTTCCCACCTGGATTTGGGGATTTTCCACCATTCTTCTCTGAAGATCCCCTCCAGCTCTGTCAGGTTGGGTGGAGACCATCGGTGGACGGCCATCTGCAGGTCTCTCCAGCTCTGTCAGGTTGGGTGGAGACCATCGGTGGACGGCCATCTGCAGGTCTCTCCAGCTCTGTCAGGTTGGGTGGAGACCATCGGTGGACGGCCATCTGCAGGTCTCTCCAGCTCTGTCAGGTTGGGTGGAGACCATCGGTGGACGGCCATCTGCAGGTCTCTCCAGCTCTGTCTGGTTGGATGGAGACCATCGGTGGACGGCCATCTCCAGGTCTCTCCAGCTCTGTTAGGTTGGATAGAGACCATCGGTGGACGGCCATCTGCAGGTCTCTCCAGCTCTGTCTGGTTGGATGGAGACCATCGGTGGACGTCCATCTGCAGGTCTCTCTAGCTCTGTCAGGTTGGATGGAGACCATCGGTGGACTGCCATCTGCAGGTCTCTCCAGCTCTGTCAGGTTGGATGAAGACCATCGGTGGACGTCCATCTGCAGGTCTCTCCAGCTCTGTCAGGTTGGGTGGAGACCATTGGTGGACTGCCATCTGCAGGTCTCTCCAGCTCTGTCAGGTTGGGTGGAGACCATCGGTGGACGGCCATAAGCAGGTCTCTCCAGCTCTGTCAGGTTGGATGGAGACCATCGGTGGACGTCCATCTGCAGGTCTCTCCAGCTCTGTCAGGTTGGGTGGAGACCATCGGTGGACGGCCATCTGCAGGTCTCTCCAGCTCTGTCAGGTTGGATGGAGACCATCGGTGGACGGCCATCTGCAGGTCTCTCCAGAGATGTTAGATTGGGTTTAAAACCAGGGTTCTGCCTGGGCCACTCAAGGACATTCACAGAGTTGTACCTAAGATGCCCCTGTAATGTCTTAGGGTCATTGTCTTGTTGGAAGGTGAACCTTCAGCCCAGTCCGAGGTCCAGAGCTCTGGATCAGGTACTCATTATCTCTGTACTTTGCTTCATTCAGCTTTCCCTCCACCATGACCAGTCTCCCCATGCCCAACGGCATGATGCTGTCCCCACCATGCTTCACTGTAGGGATGGCATTGGGCAGATGATGAGCAGCGCCTGGATACCTTCAGACATGATGCTTAGTATTGAGGTTAAAAAATTCAATTTTGGTTTCACCAAACCAGAGAATCTTGTTTCTCAGAGTCCTTCAGGTGCTTTCATGTCTGAGGAGAGGCTCCTTTCTGGCTACTCTGCCATACAGCCCATATTGGTGGAGGCTGCGGTGATGGTTGACCGTCTGGAAGTTTCTCCAATCTGCACATAAGATCTGTGGAGCTCAGTCAGAGTGACCATTGGGCAGCTCTCCCACGATTACTTGGTTTGGTGGACGGCCAGCTCTAGGCAGAGTCCTAGCTGTTCCAAACTTCTTCCATGTAAGAATTATGGAGGTCACTGTGCTCTTGGGATCTTTCAGTGCAGTTTTTGTCTCCTTCTCCAGATCTGAGCCTCCACACAATCCTGTCTCTGAGCTCTACAGGCAGTTCTCTCCTCCTCATGGCATAGTATTTGCTCTGATATGGATTGTCCGCTGTGAGGCCTTATATAGACAGGGCTGTGTCTTTCCAAATCATGTCCCGTCACCTAACACCTTACCCCAGGTGACTTGAATCAAGGTGTAGAACATCTCAGAGATGATCCAGAGACTTGGAAGACCCCGAGCTGAATTCCAAGTGTCACCGAAAGGGGCTGAATACTTATGTCTATGGAGAATTGTACTTTTTTGTTTTATTTTCCAAAGATTTCTAATATTCTGTTCTCACTTTCTCATTACGGGGATTGTGTGCAGAATAATAGGGGGAGAACGAGGAGGGAACGTAACAAAATGTCCAGGCTACTTTCACAGCAAACTTTTCCGGCATCGAGTTCTGTCCTCGGGGCTCAATACCGGAAAAGAACTGATCAGTTTTATCCCAATGCATTCTGATGCCGTAACGTCGGATCCGGCATTAATTTCCATAGGAATGTATATGTGCCGGATCTGGCATTAAGAAATACCTGAAGGATGGATCGGTCCTTCCGGTATGCGCATGCGCAGACCCTCAAAACTGAGAAGATGATACAAGACAAATCCATCTCCAAATGCTTTAAGTTGTCATGCGGTTAGACGGAACTGCCTGCCGGAATCCTCTGCCGCAAGTGTGAAAGTGCCCTAAGTAGTGAAGGGCCTGAAGACTCTCCAGAGGCGATATAACTGATACATTGTAACCGATACATTGTAACCGACACATTGTAACCTATACATTCTAACTGATACATTGTAACCGATACATTGTAACCGACACATTGTAACCGATACATTGTAACCGATACATTGAAACCGATACATTCTAACTGATACATTGTAACTGATACATTGTAACTGGGTTCACAATATAGTTGTACTTCTGTTTGGTAACTGACCCCCTATGTCTGTACAGTTCTTCGGTCTCAGTATGCAAACAGGAGTGTTCCCATTCACTGACATCAAGCAGAGATCATTCATCAGAGAATGGCAAGGAATTGAAACATTATTAGAATATTATTAGTAGTATATTAGAAAGTTACTAAGGGTTTCAGTCTACAATGATGGGGGCAGTAGTCCTTTCATGGCTTAATCCTATAAAGTGCATATGACAGACCCAGTGTGTGAGGGGGACATGGAGACTGTGGTGCAGGCTGGTCTTTCCTAGGTGCCGGCAGGTAAGGGGTTAATCGAAAGGGTTTTCCCCCCAGTGGTCCCCATTAAGTCTGCAGAAAGCAGACAAACAATAGCAGCGCCTCTCAAGGGCTCCGTGGCCTTGTCTGCTGCACGGTGTGTATGCTGTTTGTGGCACGTGCTGGATGAACTGCAGTAACCCAGAGCGGACCCCTCCTTACCAGCCTCTTAAAGCGGCAATCCCTCCTGTTTGTGCAGCACTACTCCTCTGCCTGCTCCTACCTGCTCCTACCTGCTCCTAATAGATCAGTAATGGTGGGGGTCGTAGTCATCTACGTATAGAGCAGTGTTTCCCAACCAGTGTGCCTCCAGCTGTTGCAAAACTACAACTCCCAGCATGCCCGCACAGCAAAAGGCTGTCCGGGCATGCTGGGAGTTGTAGTTTTGCAACAGCTGGAGGCACACTGGTTGGGAAACACTGGTATAGAGTATACCAGAATTGTATTACGGTCATGTCCAGTGGTCAGGTCATGTTGAGGGTTGTAGTTCTCTAAGTATAGAGTATAATAGAATTGTATTATCGGAGGGTCTAGTGGTCAATTCATGTTGGGGGTTGTAGTTTTCTATGTATAGGGTATTTTAGAATTGTATTAGGGTTATGCCCAGTGGTCAGGTCATTGTCAGAGCATTCCACCCTAGTGCACAGGATGGGGATAGTCAGAACGTTGCACCCTGGTGCACAGGATGGAGATAGTCAGAACATTGCACCCTGGTGCACAGGATGGAGATAGTCAGAACGTTGCACCCTGGTGCACAGGATGGGGATAGTCAGAACGTTGCACCCTGGTGCACAGGATGGAGATAGTCAGAACGTTGCACCCTAGTGCACAGGATGGAGACAGTCAGAACGTTACACCCTAGTGCACAGGATGGAGATAGTCAGAACGTTGCACCCTAGTGCACAGGATGGAGATAGTCAGAACGTTGCTCCCTAGTGCACAAGATGGAGATAGTCAGAACGTTGCTCCCTAGTGCACAAGATGGAGATAGTCAGAACGTTGCACCCTAGTGCACAGGATGGAGATAGTCAGAACGTTGCTCCCTAGTGCACAAGATGGAGATAGTCAGAACGTTGCACCCTAGTGCACAGGATGGAGATAGTCAGAACGTTTCACCCTGGTGCACAGAATGGAGATAGTCAGAGCGTAGCACCCTGGTGCACAAGATGGAGATAGTCAGAACGTTGCACCCTGGTGCACAGGATGGAGATAGTCAGAACGTTGCACCCTGGTGCACAGGATGGAGATAGTCAGAACGTTGCACCCTGGTGCACAGGATGGAGATAGTCAGAACGTTGCTCCCTAGTGCACAGGATGGGGATAGTCAGAACGTTACACCCTGGTGCACAGGATGGAGATAGTCAGAACGTTGCACACTGGGGCACAGGATGGAGACCGTCAGAACGTTGCACCCTGGTGCACAGGATGGAGATAGTCAGAACATTGCACCCTGGTGCACAGGATGGAAAGTGAGAATCGTTTAGGGGGTAGGAATATATCCATGTGATATACATTTGTGGGGGAGGGGCACTATACCACAGATTAAGATTTAGTGCCCTGGATTTGTCAGTGTTGCCCCCGGTTCATTTTGCTTCCTCCTCAGTGTAATGTAGGAGACACTCTTGGAAAGGTTTAGTCACCGACTACTGGGATCTCTATTATGGATGAAAAAGACAGACATGATATCTTAGCAAACGCAAACCTCGGTAAACAGGAGCATTGTGAAAATAGGGCAGGAGCCAGGAAAGTATTACATTCACTGACTGCTGCTGACTTGTGGGGAAATTCTTCACTTCATACACTGCTTATGTTTCTTACGAGTTCAGACTGACAAATATCCTGCCGTATTTTGGTCTTCTACTCGTGGTCAATCATGTTTCAAGAAGCTGAACTTTATTTTGGCTCGATGAATTCCACGCTTATGTTAGATTCTAGTTCAGCGGTTGCCAAGCGACCATGTTGGAACGCTACGCCCGTGCTAGACTTGGCAGCCTGATGACGGAGTAGGCGTTGCAGACCTCATTGTGGATCTTGCTTGTGTTCTTTTCTACCCCAAATAAGTTTAAAAGGTCTAGAACAATTTTACTAATTGTGTAATTATTAATCTTTCAAAGGTCTTCTCGAAAATATTCAGCCATGAGGCTTTGGAGACCTACCTGCCGAAAATACAGTTGGTTATCCAAGACACCTTGAGGGTATGGAGCAGTCATCCTGGGTCTATCAATGTCTACTGTGAGGCACAAAAGTTGACTTTCCGTATGGCCATCCGGGTCCTGCTAGGATTCCGACTCTCCGATGAAGAACTCAACCATTTGTTCCGGGTGTTTCAACAGTTTGTTGAGAATGTGTTCTCCTTGCCAGTGGATGTGCCATTCAGTGGCTACCGACGGGTAAGTGACGGGTAACTCATGGACAATGTCATAATACATCATCATATACAAGTCTCAGGCTTTCTAGATACCCAAAGTATTGGGATCTTATGTGTGTTCTAGAAACCCAAATTATTCAGGTGTCACATGCATTCTAAATGTCCAAAGTATTACGGTCTTATGTGTGTTCTAGATGCCAAAAAAATTACAGCCTTATATGTGTTCTAGATACCCAAAGTCTTCCGTTCTCATGTGTGTTCTAGATAACCAAAGTCTTCAGTTCTCATGTGTGTTCTAGATCAGGGTTCCTCAACTCCAGTCCTCAGGGCCCACCTGCCGGTCATGTTTTCAGGATTTCCTTAGTATTTAGCAAGTGACATCATTAGTTTCAAAGCATTATACCTTACCACAGGTATTCATTCTGTGGGATATTCTCAAATCATGACTGGTGGGTGGGTCCCGATGACTGGAGTTGGGGAACACTGTTCTAGATAACCAAAGTCTTTAGTTCTCATGTGTGTTCTAGATACCCAAAGTCTTCAATTCTCATGTGTGTTCTAGATATCCAAAGTATTCAGGCCGTATGTTGGTTGTAGTTGTCTAAAGTATTCAAGTCTTATGTGTCTTGCAGAGGCCAAAAGTATTCAGATCTCATGTGTATTCTAGATATCCAAAGCATTCGGCTCTCATGGGTGTCCTAGTTACCCAAAGTATTTAGTTTCCATGTGTGTTCTAGATATCCAAAGTATTCAGGTCTCGTGAATGTTGTACATGCCTAAATACCCAAAGTATGCAGTTCTCATATGTGTTCTAGATGCATAAAATATTTAGGTCTCATAGATGTTTTAGACCGCACCGCAGCCCTCTTAATGCGAGTTTCTAGAGGACATCGGTGCATGGCAATGGCAGATTGAGAGCAAGATTAAATTTATGGTATAATATTTGATATATAACATTAATTTATTTAGGTTGATGATGGGTTTATGGGTGAAATTGCAGTTTATGGTTAGAAGACAATCCAACTTGGTGGCACTAGTGGTACAGAGGCTGGCTCGAAAGGTGATGCTGTGTACCTGACCTATTTATACTGTAACCCTATTCTCTTATGCAATGATCCTCAATTTGTGACTCTCCACTAGTTCCAGGCCTACATTTCTCAGCATGACTTGACAGTCATGCATTTTCAGGGTATGCTGAGTGTTGTAGTTTTGCAACAGCTGGAGAGCCGCTGGTTGGGACCACTGCTCTAATGTCTTGTCCTTGTATCCTATTATTTAGTCTGTTACCCACAAAAGAGAACTGAGCATAAAATGTCATGAGAGCAAAAGATCTCATTCCTCACTTATGACTAATTGGTGAAGCCAATTCGTTTTTTTAAATTTAGTATTAAGGGAAATGTCTCATAAGTCATTGAACTTGGAGACATTTGTGTGCTTGATACTCACTTTTGAAATACCTGCATTTTTTATGGGATTTCGGGCAGTGCTAGACATGCAAAGAATATGATTTCTTATACCTCGTAAATAGCTTTCTGAGAAAATTCACAGGCATTGTGTTAGATGGAAGGTCATACAGCTGGTGGCATCATGTTACTTGGCACACATGACTATGCGTCAGTGTGTGATGTGGTGTTAAATTCAGAGAAGTATAAGGAGATAGGTTACATAGGTTCATCAAGTCCAACCTATAATTCTACCCCAAAGAAGCGGTGTCCATTTTAGGCGAAAATTCCTTTTCAACTCCTCATATGGCAATCTGAATAAATTTCTGGATCTGCGTCACTGCTCCACAAATCTGGTGCCTGTAACGTGTGATATCATTACCTTCATGAAAGGCATCCAGGTCCCTACTGAAGGTGTTCAATGAACCAACCACCATAATGTCCTACACTGCTCTTACAGTGAGGAATCGGGTTCAGTTTGACACACAAAACTAGTTAGACAACCCTATGCAAGATGCACCAAATTTATTATTCAGCTTGAGCCACTGGGATAAATTTGGCACGTCTGCCCAAATCTCTGCTTAAGATATATAAGGTCTGCTCCTATTTGTATCTTACTGTTGACATCTTGGATAGAGAGTCATGCTCTTTCTCTTCGACAGGGTATTCGAGCTCGAGAGACTCTACTGAAGGGCCTGGAGAAAGCTATCCAGGAGAAGTTGCAGAACACACAAGGGAAAGATTATACTGATGCTCTAGATGTTTTGATCGAGAGCGGGAAAGAGCATGGCAACGAGTTGACTATGCAAGAGCTGAAGGTAAGAAAGCATCAACGAAAAAAAATTCCTATAGATCTACTGCATAACTCTACTGATATGAGTGTACATGGAGAAGTCATCCACTTGAGCATACTATCAATGACCATCATGGAATCTTGAATCCGTGTTGGACTATGTGTAATAAAACATCAAGGGGAAATCATAGCCACCATGATTCCTTGCATCCCATGTATGGGATGTCATCCTTTATGTCACTTACAAGGGGCCAGAATTGCCGTTACATCAACTAAGCATCTAAGGATCGACTTGCCAACACTATGCACTGTGCGCAATGGACCATAAGTCCATTTATATCCCGCCACACACCTGCTACGTCAGGTCACCAAAAAGAGATCAAAATACAAAAAGGTACCCATTTAGTCACTCATTCAAATTTGAGCCATCCCCTTTAACTTGTGAAGACCTGATATTTTGTGTTCTACATAAAATTTGGAGACTGAGTCTTGGTTAAATTGTTTAATGTTCACATCATTGTAGACTGGTATATGATGGTGATATGACTGGTATTCACTTGAGGCAGTTTTAGTACAAGCCGACTTTTACAATAGGCTTTAAATGTTGGTGTTCATCCCAAACTAGATATCAAGGAGGGTGCCAATGGAATATTTTGACAATTGCTATGATATATGTAACTTTTGATCTAAAAGATGTAGTCAGTGGAATTTCTGAGTTTTAGCCGCTCTTTGAGCATGAAGTCACAGGTTTGATGGGCTTGTGGCTAGTATATTCAGAAACTGTGTACGTGCTACTTAGTGACTTAGAGTATCCCAGTAATCCTGACAAGCTTTTCTTCTGTTCTCCTCCTAGTGAGGAGCATAGGCTGGAGAGAAGGTGTCCTGCTCGTTCTTGCCCGAGAGTCATATGTTTCTTAAGAATGGCTGGAGATTAGTTAGCTCACAATGCTGGATTGAGAACTGGTTACGTCATATGGCGGTAATGGCAGATGCCATAAATTACTTGCACGTTGAGAAATTATACTCGGACAATTTGGCTGTTGCCCAGATTGATTTCCGTGCCAAGTATCTAGACTGTTGAATGCCAGCCACCGAAGAAAGACTCTGCATGCGGGACGTTTCTTTGAAAGCACGTTTCCATTACAATGGAAACTCAAAAGTCCATATAACTGCCCGGGTTATCCAAAAACCTCGGTAGACAGTGAGCGTTAGATGTTTTCTTTGGTAGATCTCATAACACTTTTTTTTTCACCTACAGGATGCTACTTTAGAATTGATATTTGCAGCTTACGCCACCACAGCAAGTGCCAGTACCTCACTTATTATGCAGCTTCTTAAGCATCCAGCAGTCTTGGAGAAGCTGAGAGAGGAGCTAAGAGGGAATGGGATCCTCCATAACGGCTGCATCTGTGAGGGAGCCTTACGCGTGGATACCATCAGCAGTCTGCATTACCTTGACTGCGTCATTAAGGAGCTTCTGAGGCTCTTCAGCCCCATATCAGGGGGCTATCGGACCGTGCTGCAAACTTTTGAGTTGGATGTAAGTAGTATGGATGACATTTCGAATGAACATGAACAAATAGCAATGTCAAAGTACTTTTGACCCATAAAATATTTTACATTAGTGGCGATTTCTTAACTATAGAATTTAATGAGTTGTCCAGATGCCTAAAATGTCAAAAAAGTCATTTAGACTGCCTTAAAATAATAGATAAAGGAATAATCACCTTACTGATTCCCCACGGCTCCCATTCCAATTTCTTCCTGGTCCTTTGCCGGTCTCTCTTCCTTCTGCTCTGGTCATGACGTGTCACCATGGACATCTGACGCTGCAGCCAATGGCTGGTGTCAACACTACTTTGAGATCACCGCTATGGCCAGTGATTGGTTGCAGTGGCCATATGTCCTTGTTGACACATAATCATTGGAACAGGAAGGACAGAGATCGACGGGCCAAGAGGTGTCGCCACCAGAGCAGTGGAAGATTGGTAGGTATTACTTGCTTTATTGCTTCATAGCATTGTGACTGGTTATAAAAATTTTAGGTGGCTGGACAACCCCTTTACCAATGACCTGTCAACTCTCCTGACAGGCTTGTTTTAGTAAATACTCTCCATGAAGTAACAATTCAGGAGTCTGTTATTATGAATACATTGACAATAGGGGCGTTACTATTTACTTTGTCAAAGAGGTGTTTCCCTACAAAGTATGATGCTTTCAATACTGACTGGCTAGTGTGAGTGTGTGGGGACACACCTCCAAGTGGTGACACCCATGAGGAATAAGAGAGGAGCAGCTCGACACACTGTTCTAAGAAAAGAGGTTCCAGAATTATTATTTCATTAGAAATACAAGTATTTAGTAAAACAGACATGTTGATGAAAATATTTAAAAAAAATCTAATTTCTGTTAGAATTTATATGATCTTCTCCTCTTCCGTATTCCCTCCATCTCAGATATATTGTTCTTTTAGGTATAAAAGATCACTTTTGAGTATAATTTTGTATCTGAAAACTGGTTCTCCAGTGACCATATCTGGGACTGTTCTAACAGGAGTTATTTGTTGTCACAGGGTTTCCAAATTCCGAAAGGATGGAGCGTTTTGTATAGCATCAGAGACACGCATGACACAGCTCCAGTCTTCAAGGATGTTGACGTCTTTGACCCCGATCGCTTTGGACAAGATCGTACGGAAGACAAAGATGGCAGGTTCCACTATTTGCCATTTGGTGGCGGAGTAAGGAACTGCTTGGGCAAACAGCTGGCCAAACTTTTCTTGAAGACCCTGGCAATTGAATTGGCCAGCATGAGCAGGTTTGAACTGGCAACCAGAACTTTCCCAAAAATCATGCCAGTCCCTGTGGTTCATCCAGCTGGCGAACTAAAAGTCAGATTTTATGGACTTGATTCCAACCAAAATGAAATTGTGACGGAGACAGAAGCCATGTTGGGAGCAACAGTGTAGCCTTCAATATCTCAATTTCCAGAATGAAAAGTGGGAAATAAGCACAAGATCACCAACCAGAGCTACACAGTAATGACCAAGAAAAATATATCCATATACTAACTTAAGTATACCGAGCCACCAAACCATGAATATATCTCTGTGGAATGCTTAACTTAAATATAGTAACATATATACTTTAAGTGACAAAAATGGATCCATGTCCTGTATTTATGAATCCTGCTGCAGAGAAGGACACTCGGAGAACACCAGCTGGAGATTGACCTGAAAAATGGATTATTGCGAAGCTGGTTGTTCTCATTATTGAGGGATTCTTGGATGGTCTTCAGCTGTTTACAAGACCTTCCTTTAAAGTTGCTTTTTCATCTTTATTCCAAAAGCTTGTTTCAGTGTTACACACATCAGGGATACCAGGGTTTTCCTACTGTTGTTTCTAGACCTGCCTTATTATATTGTCTATGTGAAAAAAAGAGGAGCTTTTTGACTAAAGCTTGTTGTGACGGGTCGACACATTGAGTATTCTGTAGTGATAGAATGCTAGCAGTTTACATTACAACCATGGTGGTCAAGATCTGGAATGCAGGACCCAGCGAATTCACTGGAAGCACAGAATGTTCTTTCCAATAAGATGAAGCTAAAGGTGGACACCACTGATAGGTCTTCTCCCCGTCCCATTATAGCACTTTGGTGATGAACATGGTTGGGCCAAGTGGTCTTCAGTCTACTCTCAGCATGACTTTTGCAATATCACCCATCATAATAGTTCAGATGGGAGAACTTCAGAAGTTCCATGCTGTTGGGAGTGATAAAGAAGTATATATACATCTAGAACATGAGGATTGGAGAAAAATCTAAAGATCTCTAGATTTAGAAACCAGTGCCTTAACTGAACAAGGTATTATTTACCTGCTATGCTGGTAGGGCGTATCTGGCAACATAGAGAAGCCCACCAGTCAAAAACCAGGACCCTGTGATCTGTTTATCTTACAGTACCTCTACGACATTCCTGTTTCTGGAAGTTCAGTGGCCTTTCCTTCAAGGCTAGGTTCTTATCTTTGTTGGAGTTCAAAGCCTCTGTCACAGATTCAGTAATACACATACTTATGAGAAAAATGTTACGCAGATGGACACCATGATGGAGGCCAGTAGCGTTTTTAGGTGTGGGCACCACGATACCCACCATATGACAGATGTGTTACAGCTTGAATTCCAGCTTTCTGCTGCTGTGATGGAACAGGAAAGCACAATTCATGGTACAGATGTGAACCTAGTCTTATACACAGATTTTCCAAGAAATTTTTTGCTGGGGGTTTCATCCATGGACCAAGCTGCGAATACATCACTTGGCCTTACATGCACACCCCCTTTGTTTTAATCAAGTATTTTAGTCATAACAGGGGACCCATAGCTAATAAGTTTGCCAGATGATCTACATTTTGTATGGTCTAAGCTGTCACAACAATGTTCTTAAATCCCAAATTTCCATAATTTTCATTCATTAAAACACAAATGGAATGACCAAGTTACCAGTGACAGTACAAAGCATTACATCCTGGACATAGCATGCCCAAATAGTCTTCTCAAAAATTTCAAAAACATTTCTTTAGATCTTTTCTCTCTTCTTTTAACGGGGCAAAGACTTTAGCATTTCCATGGTTATTTCTTAAGATCAGAGCATTAAGTATTTTTAGAAAAAGTCGATTTATATATATACGTGGATATTTGGTAATAAGTAAGCTAGATAAATCTCATATTCATGGAGTTGAGGTTAGACAGAAAAATAGCAGTCACTGGAGTGCAGCCTTTATGCTACCCTGTGTATTATTTATATACTATTTATTCACACTATAAAAGCTGGAGGGGTTATATTTGTCCGTCCCAATGGCTTTCAGTTATGTACAGAAATAGTCCCTCTCTTCAGCCATCCGCATGTTCCAAAGAGAAATTGCCTACAACCTGACCACTCGTTCCCACTGCTGTCAAATTCAGCCACCTTCATTGATTATATACTAGCTGACCAAGGAAAGGCTTCCTAAAGGCCTGAGATAAAACTAACAGCAATTATTTTGTCCAAAATTTGACCCAAAATTTGCAACCAATTGTTTTACTAACAAACGCATAACGATAATTGTTATTGGCATCTGCTGTGGTGATATCCATTGTCGAGTGAAGTTTGTTGGCCACCAAAGGAGGTCCTTCTGAGGTCCCTACTGCAAGCATCAAAAACCAAGTGCCAATTTAGCAAAACTTCATGGTTTAAACTCCACGGTCATAGGTACTACTAAGCTATCCATGGAATGGCTTAGAAACCATAGACCAGAAGGTGGCTGCTGGACCTAACGGACTCTGGGCAAGTCAAGGCCAGGACTGGATTGGCCCAAAAGAAGACTGGAATATTCTCTGGGGGACCCAACAGGGGACATGATGATAAAGTCAGATGTTGGATCCACCAGTCTTCTGTTGGCCCAATCCAGTCCTAGTCTTATCATCAACAATTATTGCAACGTGTTTGAGTTGGGGCATGGTTTGGATTCGGTTTTTTTCGGTGAACTTACTCATGAGGGACTATATTGTGATCTACGGCTGAACCATTCTATAAGTACACATGTTCCATATATGTCTACATGTATCGTCACAATTTACATACCTGTGTAGTTTTATATGATATAGAATTTTATAAAGACCAGTTTTGATGCCCTGTTCATTATTCTACACCTTAGTTCACAGCCGCCATTCATACTGTGCCACAATATAATGGACTTCTGAGGCTTCTTCAAAAACACCCTTCCTTGTCCTTCAAGTCAACCCGAGCGTTCACCCATTCATTCGTGGTCCTGCAATAGATTTGCAGATTAAGCACTTTGAATATCAGATTTTATTTCACTTGTGCAGTCCGATGGACTAATTGACTAGGATATTTTCTATGCATCATTCGCTGACACCCAGCCCATTATAGGCGCCATTTTTGTTCTATGCCAGATTGATGTTTAGTATAAGGTTTCTGCCCCTCCTGTTGTTATATAATTGTTATTTTAGTAACGTATGGTTTGCCCTGTATTTGTACACATGGTTCAGATATTAATATGTTTATATAGCTGTCATTTTTAATATTAAAAGAAGCACTTGTGTTTATTTTATTATTTTTATTATTATTGTTGTTTTTTTTTTGGTTATTATAAATTGTTGCCCAATGAACGTGTCTCTCGTTTTATGTTGTGTTTTTTTCTGGTGTATGTATATAATATTATGTGTCATATATTAAAATTTAATGTTGTGTATTTTGTGATCTTAAAATAATCAGTACAACAATTTTATAGAGTTCAGTAATAAAAAGACAAAAAGGAATGAAAATTGGGGTTTTTGTGTCTTTATCCTGATGTCTGTGGAATATGTAACTAGTGGAAGAATCACACACAGGCGAATCCCCTTTTATTAAAGGGGTTTTCCAGACTCTTGATATTGATGACCTATCCTCAGGATAGATCATTAATATGCAATCAGTGGGGACTCCGCACCCCCAATAATCAGCTGTTCCCAGGGCCGGCTCCAGGTTCATGTGGGCCCTTGGACAATAAAGTCTCAGTGGGCCCCCTTGTGGCATTTTGCACAACACACACGGCAAGGAAACTGCATGTGTTATAGATGTTGCCAAATACAATAGACAGAACATGTGCGCCAGTACAAAAACCACCCCCATATAATGTAAGGCAACACAAAAAATACCTCTATAATGTGCGCCAGTACAAAAACTACCCCCTTATAATGTAAGGCAACACCTAAAATACCGCTATAATGTGAGCCAGTACAAAAACCACCCCCATATAATGTAAGGCAACACAAAAAATACCCCTATAATGTGCGCCAGTACAAAAACTACCCCCTTATAATGTAAGGCAACACAAAAAATACCCCTATAATGTGCGCCAGTACAAAAACCACCCCCATATAATGTAAGGCAACACAAAAAATACCTCTATAATGTGCGCCAGTACAAAAACTACCCCCTTATAATGTAAGGCAACACCTAAAATACCGCTATAATGTGAGCCAGTACAAAAACGACCCCCTTATAATGTAAGGCAACACAAAAAATACCCCTATAATGTGCGCCAGTACAAAAACTACCCCCTTATAATGTAAGGCAACACAAAAAATACCCCTATAATGTGCGCCAGTACAAAAACTACCCCCATATAATGTAAGGCAACACAAAAATACCGCTATAATGTGCGCCAGTACAAAAACAACCCCCTTATAATGTAAGGCAACACAAAAAATACCCCTATAATGTGCGCCAGTACAAAAACTACCCCCTTATAATGTAAGGCAACACCTAAAATACCGCTATAATGTGCGCCAGTACAAAAACGACCCCCTTATAATGTAAGGCAACACAAAAAATACCTCTATAATGTGCGCCAGTACAAAAACTACCCCCTTATAATGTAAGGCAACACCTAAAATACCGCTATAATGTGAGCCAGTACAAAAACGACCCCTTATAATGTAAGGCAACACAAAAATACCTCTATAATGTGCGCCAGTACAAAAACTACCCCTTATAATGTAAGGCAACACCTAAAATACCGCTATAATGTGAGCCAGTACAAAAACGACCCCCTTATAATGTAAGGCAACACAAAAAATACCCCTATAATGTGCGCCAGTACAAAAACTACCCCCTTATAATGTAAGGCAACACAAAAATACCCTATAATGTGCGCCAGTACAAAAACGACCCCTTATAATGTAAGGCAACACAAAAATACCGCTATAATGTGCGCCAGTACAAAAACGACCCCCTTATAATGTAAGGCAACACAAAAATACCCCTATAATGTGCGCCAGTACAAAACTACCCCTTATAATGTAAGGCAACACAAAAATACCCCTATAATGTGCGCCAGTACAAAAACGACCCCTTATAATGTAAGGCAACACAAAAATACCGCTATAATGTGCACCAGTACAAAAACTACCCCTTATAATGTAAGGCAACACAAAAATACCCCTATAATGTGCGCCAGAACAAAAACTACCCCCTTATAATGTAAGGCAACACTAAAAATACCCTATAATGTGCGCCAGTACAAAAACTACCCCCTTATAATGTAAGGCAACACAAAAATACCCCTATAATGTGCGCCAGTACAAAAACGACCCCTTATAATGTAAGGCAACACAAAAATACCGCTATAATGTGCACCAGTACAAAAACTACCCCTTATAATGTAAGGCAACACAAAAATACCCCTATAATGTGCGCCAGTACAAAAACTACCCCCTTATAATGTAAGGCAACACTAAAAATACCCCTATAATGTGCGCCAGTACAAAAACTACCCCTTATAATGTAAGGCAACACAAAAATACCGCTATAATGTGCACCAGTACAAAAACTACCCCTTATAATGTAAGGCAACACAAAAATACCCCTATAATGTGCGCCAGTACAAAAACTACCCCCTTATAATGTAAGGCAACACAAAAAATACCCCTATAATGTGCGCCAGTACAAAAACGACCCCCTTATAATGTAAGGCAACACAAAAAATACCGCTATAATGTGCGCCAGTACAAAAACAACCCCCTTATAATGTAAGGCAACACAAAAAATACCCCTATAATGTGCGCCAGTACAAAAACTACCCCCTTATAATGTAAGGCAACACTAAAAATACCCCTATAATGTGCGCCAGTACAAAAACTACCCCCCTTATAATGTAAGGCAACACTAAAAATACCCCTATAATGTGCGCCAGTACAAAAACGACCCCCTTATAATGTAAGGCAACACAAAAAATACCGCTATAATGTGCACCAGTACAAAAACTACCCCCTTATAATGTAAGGCAACACAAAAAATACCGCTATAATGTGCGCCAGAACAAAAACTACCCCCCTTATAATGTAAGGCAACACTAAAAATACCCCTATAATGTGCGCCAGTACAAAAACTACCCCCCTTATAATGTAAGGCAACACAAAAAATACCCCTATAATGTGCGCCAGTACAAAAACCACCCTTATAATGTAAGGCAACACAAAAATACCGCTATAATGTGCACCAGTACAAAAACTACCCCCTTATAATGTAAGGCAACACAAAAAATACCCCTATAATGTGCGCCAGTACAAAAACTACCCCCCTTATAATGTAAGGCAACACTAAAAATACCCCTATAATGTGCGCCAGTACAAAAACTACCCCCTTATAATGTAAGGCAACACAAAAAATACCGCTATAATGTGCACCAGTACAAAAACTACCCCCTTATAATGTAAGGCAACACAAAAAATACCCCTATAATGTGCGCCAGTACAAAAACTACCCCCTTATAATGTAAGGCAACACAAAAAATACCCCTATAATGTGCGCCAGTACAAAAACGACCCCCTTATAATGTAAGGCAACACAAAAAATACCCCTATAATGTGCGCCAGTACAAAAACTACCCCCTTATAATGTAAGGCAACACCTAAAATACCGCTATAATGTGAGCCAGTACAAAAACTACCCCCTTATAATGTAAGGCAACACTAAAAATGATGACGACACTGGCTATTGTAACAAATCATCTCATTCGGGGAGGAACCAGCAAGAACTGGATCCTCAGGCAATCTGGTACGCATGGCAAGCTGTATGCTTACCTGTTGACAGGTGTATTGTTAGCATCAAGCAAACTAGTGATTACTAGACAGCCATGCTTTTAGACTGTTGCTATGAACGCAAAATGAGGGAATTTTGTTAAAAACGCAAAAATGAATTCAAGCAAAAATGAATTTCACGCACGTAGGTCAAGAAACTGAAGGCATTACATATGGTTGTTCCATCACATCGAGACTATGATGCTGGCCTTGGACACACCAAGCCTAAGACGCTGGAACCCAGCCCCAGCAGGATGCAAAGAGTCAGAGAAACTCCACCACGCAAGCTGAAATGTCATATTGAAATGTCAGCAGGAGGTTGGAGATGGCAATCATTGCATTTAATTATGTGTAAGCCCTTTAATTGTTCAATTTCGCTTGATAATATTCATACAGTCATTAAATTAATCATGAAAAACTAGTTCTACTTCTGCTTACAAGTCTGGCATCCTCTGCCCTATAGTTACATATACAATGGACCTTAAAGAGCATCTGTCAGCAGGATCAACCCTATTAAACCAGGCAGTAGTTTTAATCCATATGGAAATGAACAAGGCCCAGGCCACTCGGTGCACCCCGACTCTTCCTCTTTCCTCTACCAGCCCCTCTCTTTTCTTCTTGATTGGCAGGACCAAGTTCCTTCATAGTCATCGCGTGTAGCTCTGTCAAATGAAGAAAGAGGTGGGGCTGGCAAAGAAAGCAGGAGGAGGAAGGGTGCACAGAGAGGCTTGGGACCACCCTTGGTGCACTTAAACTGGTCTAAGCCTTGGTAGATCTGGGCTTCGATGTTGTGACAGGATGTAAAGTATAAAATGCACTATATACTTTCCTCCCCAGACGCAGTCCTAACGCTGACTCTCTACTGCTCTCCTATGTAACCTGCTCCAAGGTTGTCTATCCTTCTACAAGGACGGCTACTTACCCTCATAGTTTGCATTTTAATTACTATAGCAAAAATGTCCAAAGATTTCTGACAGAACAAGCTCATAGTGTCCGTTGTTTGGAGTGAACGCGCTGGTTGACGGCATGGACTGAGGGGGTCTGGAGTTTAGGTTCTCTGGTGCCTGACCGCAGGCTCGGAATCCATTCCCCATTTTTTAGGGCTGCAAATAGTAACATAGTATATAAGGCCAAAAAAAGCCCTCTGTCCATCCAGTTCGGCCTGTTTCCTGCTAGTTGATCCAGAGGAAGGCAAAAACCCCTGTGAGGTAGAAGCCAATTTTCCCCACTTAAGGGGAAAAAAATTCCTTCCCGACTCCAATCAGGCATCAGAATAACTCTCTGGATCAACGACCCCTCTCTAGTAGCTATAGCCTGTAATATTATTACACTCCAGAAATACATCCAGGCCCCTCTTGAATTCCTTTATTGTACTCACCATCACCACCTCCTCAGGCAGAGTGCTCCATAGTCTCACTGCTCTTACCGTAAAGAATCCTCTTCTATGTTTGTGTAGAAACCTTCTTTCCTCCAGACGCAGAGGACGTCCCCTCGTCACAGTCCTGGGGATAAATAGATGATGGGAGAGATCTCTGTACTGACCCCTGATATATTTATACATAGTTATTACATCTTCCCTCAGTCGTCTTTTTTCTAAAGTGAATAACCCTAATTTTGATAACCTTTCAGGGTACTGTAGTTGCCCCATTCCAGTTATTACTTTAGTTGCCCTCCTCTGGACCCTCTACAGCTCTGCTATGTCTGCCTTGACCCCTGAGGTACCCCACTAGTGGCAGTGACCCCTCCAGTACTGACCCCTGAGGTACCCCACTAGTTACAGTGACCCCTCCAGTACTGACCCCTGAGGTACCCCACTAGTGACAGTGATCCCTCCAGTACTGACCCCTGAGGTACCCCACTAGTGACAGTGACCCCTCCAGTACTGACCTCTGAGGTACCCCACTAGTGACAGTGACCCCTCCAGTACTGACCCCTGAGGTACCCCACTAGTGACAGTGACCCCTCCAGTACTGACCCCTGAGGTACCCCACTAGTGACAGTGACCCAATCTGAGTGTGTACCGTTAATAACCACCCTCTGTTTTCTGTCACTCAGCTAGTTACTTACTCACATACAGACATTTTCTCCCAGTCCGAGCATCCTCATTTTATATACTAACCTTTTATGAGGTACAGGGTCAGATGCTTTGGAGAAGTCCAGATATACGACATCCATTGATTCTATATGGAAAAGGAGCCCCGTCTGGGGTATATTCCAGGTGCAACAGAAATCCCAGCAGGTTTTCCTCTCTGCATGCTATTCTTGGACTTTTAAAACCTCTGTACTTTTCAATTTAAAATAATTTTTAAATAATTTTCAATTTAAAATAAATGCCATTTTTCGTCTGTGGAAACTCAGTACGGCATTTTGTGGAACATGCAAGCTGTTTCTGGCCGACCTAAGACTTCTTCTTTTATGGTTACCCGGAATGTGGTGGAGTTATCAATCATCCACAGCAATTACTTACAAAGTCATATTGTAATTATCATGGTAGAACTTTTCATAATAAGGTGGACCTACTTACCTTTCATAACAAGTTCAACCTACTGTTCTAGTGTTGATCTAGAAGAGGGTCAAAGAAGATTCCAGTTGATCTAATTGTATCTGTATATCCTTGATTCAATGAGTTATCTAATATGGGTGGATATCCTGTGACATTCGTTCTTTCTAAAACAAGGCATCTAGAATTTCCAGTTTCATCGTGTGGCAGAAAGAATCCCCATCTATGTTGATAGAGATACATCTTTGCTCTAGTCTAGACATAGAGAATGACACCTTTTTTGTGTTGGTATTTTGGTAGTGGTTAAGGGGGTGCCACAGCTAATGATGGCTGCAACCAGTGATTGGCTGATAGGACAAGTCGAGGAAGTTCCTGTGTGTCAAGATTGGGTGCAGGAAGTGGAGAAGAATAAGGACCTGGGTAGCGTCAGAACGTCAGTGGTGGGCAAGGTGCCATCTCCCTTATTTAGACTGTTTCCTCTTTTTTTATTTCACTTTTGTCTTTTTACTCCTTCCCTTCATTCTAGTTTGGGGCCTTTGTCACACAATGCCCTGATGGCTCTTGTAGTGTAATCCTAGGTGACATAATCCTTGTGTCATTTGTCAATGTCATGAGTGTGACTGTGAAGGTTGATAACTCATTCCTGGATAAGCCATGGCCCACAATCTTGTTCACCCTCTCAGATGTCTTCCTAGGTGTCTAAAGTTTAATTAAAAAGTTTCTCTAGACACATGAATGGAACGGTGTCCAAACACACTGGATACATGGCGGCCACCACCACTGAGTTCTGAAGCATCGGATTATCTCATGTGTAGAGGGGATTTTATTGTCTTTGGTTTGCACAAGTTAAGCCTCTGCCAAAAGTACGGTATAAAGCTTGCAATGCACACATTAGATGTATGTTGGCCGAAACCATCGATTTGAGTGGAACATCTCTTCTGTTTGGAGACCTACCGGCTCTCTCCTGGTGGCACATGTTGGAAGAAAAAAGGATTGGGCTGTTGGATTTTAACATTCCCCATCTTTTTGTTCTCAGGAGAGATAAGCCACTGCCAAAGGTATCTGGAAGGTTTCAGGCAGCAGTTTACTCCCGTCTCCCCTGGAGAGCAGAAAGAGAGAAATAGCGTTGAATTATCCTTTATGTCCTATAAACACAGAGGGGCATATTTATTAAGACCAGCTTTTTAGAGGCCGGTCTTAATAAAGCCCTAAGCTGACGGTGGATCCGCCAAAGTTATGAAGAGGCGCCGGCCTCTCCGCCAGTTCTAAATGTAAGCCAGCTTCCAAGCTGTCTTAAATTTAGACCCTCCGTTGGCCCACCCGTCCCCTTCCCCTCCACACTCACAATTTTAAACCTGATGTGAGCGGGCAGAATTCACTTTATTAAGGCATAATTCAGATTGATAAATGACGCCCACAGTATTTAACAAAAAATTATCCTCTTTCCGAAATACAACCTGCTAACGGTTTCTGGAAGTGGCTCATTCCACACTCCCCACTGAGCAAACAGGGACTTGGCCGAGCATGTGTATGGTAGAATCCATACGATCAGATGTTGACAGAACAAAATACATGCACAACCCCTTCACGAAGCTTCACTCAGTCTATTTTGTAAAAAAAAGAAAAAAAAAAGAAAAATATAATAATCCTCAAGATCCCTCAGACCAAGTCAAGGGCTATTTAGGGACTTTGGCAGTGCAACATTAAGACCACCACCAAAAAATGTGGTCATGTTGAAAGGTTAGAAGTTCTGCTGCCCCATTGAGGTCATGTTTACTATTCTTAGTTGCAATTTAGCAGTGTGACATTGCATTGTTAATGTTACGTGGTCAATATTACCTCGTATCCGTAGCCCAAATGTCATAAATAATATCATGGTATGAGTAAAGATCAGTCTGGCTCTAATGGAAGTAACATTCGTCTTTCTCATGATGACATGCCATTGGAAATCTCTTTGTGAGTGTGTCCCCCTTTTGGACAAACTGAATGTCCATCATAAAGCACCCAAATCTTTCCACCCATGGTCAGCTCAGCAAATGAATGAATCCTAGAGCAAAGGGTAAAGTCTCCAAGGGTCCATTCTCCGGAGAGGGAATCTTGAGATATGTGAGGTTCTTCATATGAATTACTATTATGTTTGCCTTTGTCCCCAAATGTAGGTCCATAAAGTTCTCCAGTTATCCCTTTGGGCGATCTCCTCATCTATGAGAACATATAAGGAAGTGACGGCAGTCTTTAAGGTCTGTCCACCTCCCACCAGGAGGTATATTCTGCCTCACACATTGTCATATTTTTAATATGATTGAAAGGATTTCTGCAAGAAATCACTGGTAATAACATCTAAACATATGCAAACATATTTTATTGTCCTCGAGGGACATATTAGCTTATAGGGTTGAGGAACACTGTATGAAGCTTCACTATGTGAGCAGTGAGGTCAGGATTATGGTGCCTTGGTTACAGTACACAACCATCAACAGTGAGGAGAAAGGAGCAGAAGTATATGGACGGAAGACGAATATAATGCATTGCCTAATACAGCAAAGGTAATCATCAATATAGAATGTATACGACAGGAATGGGTTGGAAGCAGGAACAATAGGTAAGAGCAAGAATCTGAGTGACAAGGGCCACATTGTGCGTAGACAACTGGGTCAGAGCATCTTTAAAAAGACAGATCATGTGGAGCGTTCCAGGTATGTAGTAGTACCTACTGACGGTGATCCACGGAAGGACAACCTGTGAACCGGCGACAGGGTCAGAGGTGTTCGATTTTCATTGGGGAGTGAAGACTAAGCAATCTAGTCTGATACCTCAAATGGCTGCTGAAAAAGGAGGCTGTATAGGTGCTGTCCATGTTGATTGCTGTCCACTTCCAAAATCATCGACAATGGAAACATGAGCACCAGAACTGGACCATGAATCAATGGACTAAGACGGCCTGGTTCAAAGAAATCACAGATGGCCGAGGGTGTGTGTGTCATTTACCCGGGGAAGCACTATGGGAAGAAGACAGCCTGGCCTGATAACTCATGTTACATCTTGTGGATGGCTGAGGGGGTGTGCATCACTTATCTGGGGGCGAGATGGCACCAGTGCTCAATGGGAAGAAGACAAGGTGCAGAGGCACTGTGACGGTCATCGCATCATGTGGCCGGGACGTATCACCTACCTGAACATTGTACAAACATGAAACCCCATTCATTGCAGCTGTTTGGGAAATGTTTTTTTACAGTATTAATCAATTACTGAAGTTATTATGCGAAGTCTCACGGCACGAGACTTCGCGAAGTGATAACTTCGGCTCATCAAAGCCAATACATTTTAATACTGTATGGAGCGCTCGCTCCGTACAGTATTGAAAAAAAGTTTTACGTGAATTAACTTTGGATGTTTCATCCGAAGTCGATTCGCTCATCCCTAATAGTAACATAGTTTATTTATTAGGCCGAAAAAAGACATTTGTCCATCCAGTTCGGCCTGTTATCCTGCAAGTTGAGAGAGGAAGGCAAAAAAAAAAACCCTGCGAGGTAGAAGCCAATTTTCCCCACTTAGGGGGAAAAAATTCCTTCCCGACTCCAATCAGGCAATCAGAATAACTCCCTGGATCAACGACCCCTCTCTAGTAGCTGTAACCTGTAATATTATTACACTCCAGAAATACATCCAGGCCCCTCTTGAATTTTAGAGTTAGTTTTACTCTCTTTGGCAATGATTCTCTCGGTCTCTAGTTTGGCAGCTTTTATTTGTCTTTCACATATTTTATTTTTTTCCTTATAGTTTTTCAGTGCTTGGCTAAATTTAGCTTTTTTGAAGTTTGGTATTTTTGTTCCTCCCTGTAGAAATGCTCTTTTGAATGACAATTGGAAGGTTATTACTTTTGGGTCACTATTTCCCAGGTGTCCCCCAACCTGCACGTCTGTTGTTCTGTCAGATCTATTGGTTAATACTGAGTCCAGAACGGCTGCTGGAGACTGGAGGACATCACATGGAGAGGCCTGCACTTTCTTCAAACCTGAATCCCATTGAAAACCTATGGGATCAGCTGAGTCAGCATGTAGAGGTTCGGAACTCTGTACCCCAGAACCTCAATGACCTGGGGGCTGCCCTTCAAGAAGACTGGGATGCCATGCCTCAGCAGACAATAAGGTGACTTGTGAACAGCAGGAGATGTTGTCAAGCTGGAATTGATGCTAAAGGCCCCATGACAAGTTATGGAGACACAGACACTTTTGTGGCGGTATACCCAGCACTGGTGTTGGCTTTTGTTTCAGTAAATTGTTTGAGATGAGGAAATCACCATTGCTGCTTCTACTTAAATGCCCGACTTTCATGTAATATTATCTCTGGAGCCAAAACTTTTTATGTTTTCTATAAATTTCACCTAAAAGCCAAGTATTCCTAACTTTTTGTGAGTAGGGTATATATTTACGGACAACTGCACTGACACTATAATGGTTATCAGCTGACAACTGAGATGGCAATATAATGATTATCTGCTGACAACTGCAACCACAATATGATTATTTGCTGAAAATCAGATTCCAATCCATGTACTAATCAGCTCCTAAACGTTTAGATTTGGGCCACCCTGTGTGTCTGAGGATCAAGCTCTTACTGAATGTTATATAGCGGTCACATTCACATCCGGGCTAATTCCATGAGGCGACTGGGTAGATTTATTGGTGGGAACAGGACACAATGGGGGCGACAATGAGAACTGTCATTCCTTGTAATCATTTCCACCTCAGAGCAGGTAAGAAGAGGTCACTGGGACACACAGGGAAACTGGAGAATAAGTCAATTAACTCCAGATGTCAGGAAGCTGCTGAGAGTTCATAAAAGCAATAGAAGTCCTCACGGGCATGCTGTCCCGGCCTGGAACAGTGGGGCAATTCACTCAGCAATTAGTTGGCTTCCTGAAAACTTCACTTTCCCTCCTACAACAATCGCCGCACTTTTTTTTCCAGGCTTCAGCACTCATATAATTGTAGGCTGAGAGGTGACTGTAATTTTAGGGTCAGGTGCAGTCAGACTGATGGCTGGAGGCTACCTCTCGGGCCTACTGTGCTTCATGTTCAAAGGCCAAATGTGAAGCTGGATGAGAAAACAGCATGTGCACCCGTCTCCTTCCGTGTTACGGAAACCAGGCAGCTGGGCTGTAAATGACAGGGTGTGGAGACTTATGTGGATGTACACAGTATAGAGGTATAACCCATTAGACTGTACTGTAGGAGACATAGGGGGGAAAGTTGGTAAGAGAGAAAGTGTCTCCGTTCTACTTGGTGGACGATATCCTGACACATGCCAGCTGTTATATCAGCCTGTCAGTAAATAGGAAGGGTTTTCCAGTTTTTTTTACGCAAGCCTGACACATCTCTACTGAGATGACATGAAAGCCTGTGATGTTGTGATGAAAATACAACGTTACCAAAGTCACTGGGATAATACAATGCAGGGAGGACACAAACTTTATCTTCCTAGCCTTTCATTATATATACAGATGCCAATGGTGATGTAAATCCCATCAGCATGTTACATGGGCCTTGTATCCAGGCTAGAGGCCGTATCTCATCTTGTATCCAGGCTAGAGGTTGTATCTCATCTTGTATCCAGGCTAGAGGCCGTATCTCATCTTGTATCCAGGCTAGAGGCCGTTTCTCATCTTGTATCCAGTCTAGAGGCCGTATCTCATCTTGTATCCAGGCTAGAGGCCGTATTTCATCTTGTATCCAGGCTAGAGGCCGTATCTCATCTTGTATCTAGGCTAGAGGCCGTATCTCATCTTGTATCCAGGCTAGAGGCCGTATCTCATCTTGTATCCAGGCTAGAGGCCATATCTCATCTTGTATCCCGGCTAGAGGCCGTATCTCATCTTATATCAAGGCTAGAGGCTGTATGTTATCTTCAAAGTTGAGAAGAATAATAGGCAGCACTCACCACGGCGTTTTCTTTCTTCCTTTATTTCATGTATATATTGTACATACGGTTAAGCGGTTAGGTGGCAGTTACAGCCCAATTTCCCCCACAGCGGCGACGGCCGTTTCGCGCAAACTCACTGCGCTTCTTCTGGCCACTACTAGGTAGTGGCCAGAAGAAGCGCAGTGAGTTTGCGCGAAACGGCCGTCGCCGCTGTGGGGGAAATTGGGCTGTAACTGCCGCCTAACCGCTTAACCGTATGTACAATATATACATGAAATAAAGGAAGATAGAAAACGCTGTGGTGAGTGCTGCCTATTATTCTTCTCAACTTTGAAGATTCGTTTGACACTATTTACTGTGTAGGATAGTGCACCTGTGTACACGGCAAAAGGGATTACTGTGGAAGCCTTAAATGAACATTGAATTGGAGTAGCCTAGGACAGTGCCACCAGCCTACATTTGCGATTATTGGCTGTATGTTATCTTGTAGCTAGGCTGGAGGCTGTATCTCATTGTGAATCCAGGCTAGAGGCCGTATCTCATCTTGTATCCAGGCTAGAGGCCGTATCTCATCTTGTATCTAGGCTAGAGGCTATATCTCATCTTGTATCTAGGCTGGAGGCTGTATCTCATTGTGAATCCAGGCTACAGGCTATATCTCATCTTGTATCCAGGCTAGAGGCCATATCTCATCTTGTATCCAGGCTAGAGGCCGTATCTCATCTTGTATCCAGTCTAGAGGCCGTATCTCATCTTGTATCCAGGCTAGAGGCCGTATTTCATCTTGTATACAGTCTAGAAGCCGTATCTCATCTTGTATCCAGGCTAGAGGCCGTATCTCATCTTGTATCCAGGCTAGAGGCCGTATCTAATCTTGTATCCAGGCTACAGACTGTCCGAGAGCCTTCTTACAGTTTTTCTCAGTAAATTTCTCCTTTCCTCTAATACTGTGATCACTTCCATTTATCATCATTACAGTCACACATAGGACGTTTCATGATTCCAACAACTCCTTCTCGGTGCAGGATTTTTTTGTAAATGAGCGGATCTGCAGAGATAATGTGATGCATTCAAAGTAATATTTATTAGCTCTCTACCAAAAGGAAGAAAAATGTAACTCTTCTGTCTCCCATAGCAGCTACCTACAGGTGGCAGTAGAGAGGCAGCTCTCTTAGAGAAGACACTAGAAGACATATATGTGCACTGCGCAGCTCCTGGACTTCACTATGAGGCCTCTATAGTCACTATCCCATCAACATAGACTGTATACTGTCCCTAGGAATGGAGCAGTATACAATTTACAGAACACCACCCTACAACCCAAAATGGGACAACGTCTGCTAATTCATTTTTCCATTAAGCACACCCTAACCCTTCCCAATCCTGCCAAGTCTCCTTTGTGCCCCCACTCACAGGATGTATGCCTCCTTAATACTCCCACACCATATGGATGCCTCCTTAGTGCCCCCACACACCGTATGGATGCCTCCTTAATGCCCCCACACAGTAAAGATGTCTCCTTAATGCCCCCACACCGTATATATGCCTCCCTAATGCTCCCACACCATATGGATGCCTCCTTAGTGCCCCCACACAGTAACGATGCCTCCTTAATGCCCCCACACCGTATGGATGCCTCCTTAATGCCCCCACACAGTAATGATGTCTCCTTAATGCCCCCACACACAGTATGGATGCCTCCTTGTGGCCCAGCCCAATATTACGTGGCCTCTGCTTCCTACCCTGAAACTTATAACAAATACTGCCCACCCAACAGAGAGAAAGGGAGGGAAGAATAATATAAAACGTAACCTTTAATAGACCTTAATTAAAATTAATTGAAAAATCAAATAACTCAAATTAAACACCACAGTGCACTAAAGTGTATAGAAGAAAATATTCATCTTCACA
The DNA here is from genome assembly GCA_033119425.1 of Bufotes viridis. Classification (NCBI taxonomy): domain Eukaryota; kingdom Metazoa; phylum Chordata; class Amphibia; order Anura; family Bufonidae; genus Bufotes; species Bufotes viridis. The sequence continues at coordinate 596,714,347 of CM065589.1, read as the reverse complement.
AGGTGTTAACTTGAGCAAAAAATAATGATTAGATCTTACCGTATCCTGTAGCATATTTCTCTGAGGATCCGAATAGGTTGAACAGGATTCCAGACGCACTTTCAAAAGGATGGTCACAAGTGGAGAGGTGTCTTCTTGTATAGGGACTATGGTGCCGTCCGGAGCCACCTAACCATAGGTGAACCCTATAGAAGTTGGGAAAGGACTGTGGTGCCCTACCTATCTAACACAGAGGACCCACCCTGAAAGGGGCAACCCCGTCCGGATCCTGTCCCTATCTATGGAGAAATCCCTAATCCTGTCCCTAAATACTTGCTCCCAAGTATAAACCTCTAGTGATGCTTTGTCAATGATCACACAACCAAGGTGGTGTCCCCTGTATGTTGGGTTCTGCAGTAGGGTATATGATGAGGCAGGGTCACATTAATACTGGTTGGTATCTCCACTTGTTGTAGTCATTCCAAGTTCTTTGAACTTGGACCCTTAGTTCAGCCAAGGTGGTTCTTGGCTGCTGTGCATTGGAGATCCATCTCTTCACCCAGTCCCAGTCATTCTCGATGATGAAGAGCTCTGGCAATCAAGTTCTCCAGGAGACCTGATGGGTAGTCTGACGATCACTTTGTATAGCGTGGGCAGTGTCTGGGTGATGTAATCTTATTGGAACATCATGTCTTTGTGGTGTCCTGGAGAAAGTAAACTTTGGACTGTGGAAGTTTGTGGACTTTCCCCTATTTGCACTGGGATTGCACTGGACTGTGGAAACGGTTAGTGCGCAGCCAGCTAATACTTAGAGACTATGGGACTCTCTATCTATGTACTGAAAGTTAGAAATCTTTTATAGTTACTATAATGTACTACACAAAGTTTGGGAGGGAAAAAAAACACACACACCAACCTTTTTACTGTATGGTTTGACTGTATTGTTTATGTTTGAAGACTTGTTTATGTCTGGAATACTGCTTAGTCTTTCCCATAGACTTGTATTGAAATTCTACAAATGTCTATGACAGACTGAAACTGCAACATTGCTTCTGTTTCGGCTTTGCATCTTCACTCTACTCCTCCCACTAGAAGGTTCTAATTCAGTTTGTATTATTTTCCATTGGGTTGCACCACGCCTTAACATCCCTTCCGAAGAGCAGGAACACGTGGTGACACATTGACGGTATCCGGAGGACCCAGTGTAGTGTTCAGACCACCCCAGTCACTTCTTTTCCTGAGTAAAAAATAGGCAGTGGGGCTGGGTCCACCATGACCTGGACATACCGAAGGCTGGTCAATGTTCCCTTCACGGATACAAGATGAGAAGGGCATGGTAGCTAATGCCACCCAACATCATGACTAGGCTTGAGAAAATCGAGCTTTGGATAATAGATCCAAGGTTGATTACTTCAAAAACTTTGGTTTTAATGCTGTTTCCGCACAGCATTAAAATGTATTGGCTCCAAACTTCGTCTCTGCTGAGGTGGCACGAGACTTTGGTGAATACCTCCTTTTTCCTATGTGAGTAATAAAAAACATTTTAAAATAGGAATCCAGTGGTCTTTGGTACTGAGGTACCAGCCAGTAATAAATCCCACTTTTGATTCCTATTTTAAAATGTTTTTTAATACTCACATAGGAATAATGAAGTCATTCACCAAAGTCTCGCACCACTTTGGCCAAGACGAAGTTTGGCTCCATGGAGCTCATACGTTTTGATACTATACAGAAACAGCATTAAAACCGATGTTTTTGAAATAATCGACTTTGGATCTAATGTATGATCCACTATATATGATGACAGGGCTCTGCAGCCCTCCTGCAAACTCTGATGCAGCCATCATTAGTACCAAGGCAGAACCAGGTTTCGTCACTGAACATGGTGGTTTGCCATCCATGCCTCAGTGAGCTCTCTCATGGCATCAGTGCAGGCACACATGGTGATGATGAGAGGACAGTGGCAAACTAGCTAGTGCAGTGTGTGAATGCAGTCCTGCTTCAAGTAGTCGGTTTCTTCTTGGTCACTGCTGCAGAACTAATTTGTGATGTTGTGGCAGTCTGACATACGGCAGCTTCTTATACAGAGATCTTGGGGTGCATCTCTCTGTCGTGACCATCCAGAACCCTCTCTATGTGTGTAAAATCCCTCCTTTAGCCACTGTTGACACCACAAATGCACTACAGAAACTTCTCAGTTTCTCTCGGCCAGCTCTTTCTGAGATTTGACAGCTTCTGGAAGTTCTATTATTCATCCCCTTTCGAAGTCCATTAATTTCATAAATGGTGCATGTCTTCATCTAGCAGGCATATTGAACACTTCAACAACACCCAATCAACAGTCCTGTAAGAGAGAAGATGAAAAACAGTGCAATCAGACAAAAGTCAACAGTGATGCCAAACAAACAAAAGCCTGTAAAGTAAGGATCTTGGAACTTCGATCACGACATCTAACACCTTCCGGCATCACCACACTGTAGAATAGGCTTTTTCTCTCCTTCTTTTCTTTTCCGGTGGTGTATTACACTTTTATACCTTACATATTTATGTATCTATTGTGCAACAATGTTGCTTAATTTACCTTTATTACAATTGCAAAATACCTGAATGTAAAACTTTCCACTTCCTTTGTTGTTTTTGCCAGAATTACAACCTAGAATGTGAGGTCTCCTCGAGCTTTGCATCAATTGATGCTGTAATTTCATCAGTTTTGCAAAACGATTCAAGTTCTGTCAAATAGCAATTCAATGATCGGCCATTTTCAAGTCCAGTCATGCGTTCTCTGCTGGAGTTAGGTCTGATCTTTCACTTGATCGCTCCAGAACATCAATTCAACAGCATTGTTTTTATGCCATGCTTTTGGCTTTTTGTTAGAGGTCATTGATGATCCTGTACCAGTTCTCTTGTAGACTGCAGCAGGTTTTCTGCTTTATACTTTCTGCCATCAGAAGCCTTTGAGAGTCTGATGCAACACATTGGTTGGTGTTTTTTGAAGATTTAAGACTTTTGCCATGGATGGAATCAGTTCTTGTCACGTTGTCTATAGAGATAAGTCCCCTGTACTTGTGTAAACCATGTGAAGGATGACCTCTTGGACCTCCTGGTTGTCAGAGTCCAAGAGGTTGAGCCTCCACTGATTGAAGTTGATGTCATTAAACATTTTTGGCCTATTAATAGAGTTATGAGATATTATGAGCCTAAGAGGCTGCCTAAAGATCATATCAGTCCTCTTAATTCAAAATTCCCGTGCTTGAGAAGAAATATTACAGCCTTCTTCGCGTCACATGTCTTCTGTAGGACACAAGACGAAGACTGATGGACAGGGGCCCTAATCATCAGCTTGATCTTTCTGATGGCGGCCATAGAGACAAATGCACTACAGTGCAAACATTCAGAAACTTCATCATGGATGGTGGTCTATCTAGAGTGATGGTGGTCTATCTAGAGTGATGGTGGTCTATACGTTTGTATACGCAAATGTAAAGGAATAATCGCAAGTTGCGATAATGATAGTAGCGCTGGGGTACTGTGCTATTATATGTGGGTGACAATGTGATCCTATTGGTGGTAGTATTGGGACGGTTATCGGTATTAGATAAATTCAACTGTGAGAGTGCAGTTGCAGTGTCCGTGTACCGGGCTTTTAAAATTCTATCAATGCGCAGCAGGAAACCATATATAATCGGCGCACAATCGCTGTTAGGTGGTTACCTTATTCTTTGTGGGTGTGTGATCGCTGCGTTAGTCGCCGGTTCAGGTTGCAGTATCCGTGTACTGGGCTTTTAAAATTAGAGGTTGCCATGGAAACCAGAAAGCCTTTATAATCCCCAAGACCACTAGGACTGACCATCCCTGATGAAGAAGCCCACTAGGCTTTGAAATGCGTAGGAAGTGTGGACCTTGGAGGCTACCGTACTACTAGTGGTGACGTAACCCAGAGGAACACTCTAACGCTCCCTAAGGTCTCCTCGCGCACCGCGTGCTTCTGGCCGGAGCAGCGCTGCTGCTAGAAGGAAACCAGAAGAGGACTACAAGTATCAGCGCTGCAAAACCGAACCTGAACCGGCGACTAACGCAGCGATCACACACCCACAAAGAATAAGGTAACCACCTAACAGCGATTGTGCGCCGATTATATATGGTTTCCTGCTGCGCATTGATAGAATTTTAAAAGCCCGGTACACGGACACTGCAACTGCACTCTCACAGTTGAATTTATCTAATACCGATAACCGTCCCAATACTGGGACCACCAATAGGATCACATTGTCACCCACATATAATAGCACAGTACCCCAGCGCTACTATCATTATCGCAACTTGCGATTATTCCTTTACATTTTAGTACATATAGGGGCTGCAACAGATCCCCAAACAGATAAGTAGCAGCGGAGTCTCCTTCCTCCCAAGGAGACTAGGTACTGTACTACACATACGACAGCGCAGGCAGATCTCGTAATATGTTTGTATACGCAGTCAAGGAGCCAGTATTTACAGATATCAACGACCAAGAGAAGAAGATGTTATGGGGTGATGGGAAAAAGGACTGCAGGTCCTTACGGACCCCAGTCGGATAAGCACCTTCTTTCAGATTGCGGCCTCTCCTGGGAAGAGCAGAGTTTGCCAAGAGACGGGCGGCCACTACTGGCGAAATGTAGTATTACATGGTGGCCAAGTAATACAGGAATGTCTCGAGTCCATCAGAACACAAGGACAAGGAATGTCTTCCCTATGGAAATGCAGTCTGTAAACTATTCATCACGTGAATGCATGTGTGGATATCATTGTATTAATCACCAGATCTTTTATTATGTCGCAATATTACATAACGTTCTGAACATCCTCAGATTTTGCAATAATCCTAGGACTTGATCCATCTAGTCTGGAGGCATCTGTAAGTGTGTAATCACCTGAATGGCAGAGATTAATCACATTTTTCACAATAATATATGACTGTCACTTATATTGGCCGTGGTACAAATGACTATAACCCGTTGTGTGATTTACTCATTGCTTCTAATGAAATAAAATGTGTGGAAGTCAAATTCTGCGGAGCAATGACCCATGCACCGGGGTTGTGTGTAATCACTGATACAGAGCAGATCAGGAGCACATTTCACCACCAGGTGGAGCACACAAATGTGTGGGGCCCCAGAGATACATTTGGGGGATCCTTAGCCTCTGGCAACCAAGCACTTCCTCGGCATCTGCACCACTTTCACCTTCATCTACGTGCTCGGGATGTGGGTACAGTTAGATATGATGGTGAGGCGGGAAGCTGTCACCCACCTGCCTTTACCACTCACCCTCATCTGGCACCAGATTTGGCACAAGGAGGTTACATGCAGGCTGCACCTAGACAGACTGTACAGGATCTGCTCTGTTCATCATTGGCTGGGGGAGTATTAATTATGGAGACACTAAAGGGGCACCATATTGCATGGGGCACTATATTGCGTTGCATACTTACCAATTTTTTAGTTGGTACAAGAACGGCATCTAAGCCCCCCTCCCCCCTTGGGAACAGCTTGACCCTGCCCAGGAACACCCAGGCTAAGCCCCAACCTAGGCCAGTGATATCTCAGAACATCAGTCACATGGCCTAGGTGCAGCTCAGGCTCAATTAACTGAATGGGCTGAGCTGCAATATCAAGCACATCCACTATCCAATGGATGGCGCTGTTCAGTGAGCACAGGAGGTTGAGGATAGGCCATCAATATATAGTTAGCGGATAACTCCTTTAAATAAAAGCAGACAGCGGACCACATGTCAGACCAGATCCCCTAAACAAAGTTCACCGGACCACCTAAACAAATACAGACCCCAGAGCAGACCCTTTAAAGGGGTTTTCCATCTTAATGGGGCTCTTGGGCAGACTCCCTCATGTGGCCAGACCTGCAAAAAGACGACTATTTACCTGCACCCTGCTGCTGGGTTCTAGCTTCTTCGCTCCCCTGCCGCTGCTGCAGACCTCCGGTCCCCACATGTCAGCATCCAGTTTGATGACTGCTGCAAACAATCACTGCATGCGGCATTGACACATCACATCAATTGGTCACGAGAGGCAAGAGGTTGGCTGCAGAGGCCGTCAATCAAAATGTTGACGTGGAGATAGGAGCTGTGCAGCAGCGATGGCGCAGCGAAGGAAGGAGTGGCGGGGACATTTAATTTTATGTGATAAACCAACACAAAGTAGCATGTACTACAAAAAATAAAAAAATAAAATCTGTAAAGTGTGGCATACATTTGTATTCAGCCCCCTGTACTCTGATAGCCCGAAATAAATATAGTGCGACCACTTCCCTTCAGAAGTAACCTAATTAGTAAATAGAGTCCACCTGTGTGTAATTTATTTTCGATATAACTACAGCTGTTCTGTGAAGGCCTCATAGGTTTGTTAGAGGACATTGGTGATCAAACAGCATCATGAAAATCAAGGAACACACCAGACAGGTCAGGGAGAAAGTTGTGGAAAAGTGTAAAGCAGGGTTAAGAATTAAAAAATATCCCAAACTTTGGACATTTCATAGAGCAAGGTTCGATTCATCATCCGAAAGTGGAAGGAGTATGGCAGAACTGCAAACCTACCTAAGACATGGCCGTCCACCTAAACTGACAATTCAGGCAAGGAGAGCACTAATTTGAGAAGCAGTCAAATGGCCCATGGTCACTCTGGAGGAGCTGTAGAGACACAAAACTCAGGTGGGAGAATCTGTCCACAGGACAACTATTAGTTGTGTAATACACAAACCTGGCCTTTATGGAAGAGTGGCAAGAAGAAAGCCATTTTTGAAAGCAGTCCATAAGAAGTCCTGTTTGCAGTTTGCCACAAGCAATGTAGGGGACACAGAAAACATGTGGAAGAAGGTGCTCTGGTTAGATGAGACCAAAGTTAAACTTTTTAGCCTAAGTGCAAAACCAACCCTCCAAGCACAATCTGATGCTGGACCAGATGGAATGAGATCTGGGAGGGCAATCAATGTGCACAATGTGTGAATCTTACAATGTCCAGAATGGTTTTTCCCCCTAACATCGGCCATCAGGGAGGAATCAGATTCCCCCACATACATTAGATCATTGGTCACCAAGCTCTCACACTGTTTCGGCAGGAAGCAGCTTGCTGGAGCTCTCTGAATCTGGTGTTGCCAGATGCTACCTTAGAGCCTGCTGGCCCCATTAACTATAATAGGGACCCTTGGAGATCCGGCAAATATGACGATTCTTGCCGTATTTACTGGATTGCAGCTAGATCTCTGCCTGTCTCTGTTAAAGTTAATGGACTGGAGCACATTCAGATAGCTTTGGCAATGCCTGCTCAAGAGGGAGCTTCGGCAGGATGTTCACTGCCGAAACAATCTGCCGGATCTCTTTAACGCTAGTGTGAAACTAGCCTTAAGCTATGGTTTTGCCTGAAGGCCTAATCTCAAGCAGATGAATGGCTCATTAGAACACTTGATCTTACCAGAAAAGGTCTGACGAGCCACCCTGCTGTAGGCCGTTGTTTTCAGGTTCTTGCACCTCAAGACTGTGCACCAGCTGGATCAATGAGGTTCCAGTTGTGCAGGTCACAAAACCTTCCCTAAGAATTTCCAGTGTTGTAATGGAGAGCCTAAGGAATCCATGCACAAAAGAATACAATGCTCCCAGAAAAGTGTCAGTTCTTTTTACTGCTATGGGTTAAGCTGTCTCCTGACGAGCAGTTGTCACCTTTCATTATGTGAGTTTAGAACATGGCGTTGGCTTGTTGTTATTGGAATGTGTGTCAGCCCCAGGATTCCTACCGATAAGCGTGTAAGACTTTGATTCTAGTGATTTCAATGTGTGCAGGATTAAGTGTGCTTCCCATGATGGCTTCTACGGACACAACGCATGTCTCAGCTATGAAAAGAAGCGCTGATCTGAGGCTTTCCTGCCATAAACACACACTCTATTTACAGCCGCCCCACCTCACCGGTTATGATTTCCATAATACATGTGATTCATTTATCTCCTCGCATCACAATAGTTATGACTCTAAAAGGATTTGTTTGAGGAAGGATTTTAATTCTGAGAAAACATCTCAAGAAGAATTCCCAGATTCCCACCCGTTGAAATGATCTTTGGGAGGTGGGGAGCCTGTGACGTCCTTCATGTTGTCTAAAAACCACAAGTTTGTCTCACTGGACCTTCAGAAGAAGGGGTCCCCAATGATGCATATTGGATGGATCGTGACTTTAAAGCCACAAGAAGACATGGGAATAGAGAAGGAATGTATTTCATCATGTTCTATTAGTCTATGAGGGCCGTGTGTCCATCAAGACCAATCTCATATCTATATAACTATCTCAAACCTATATATGTGTCTATCTAATCTATCATCTATCTCAGTAGCCCTGGAACCAGGTATGCCTGCCACTTCTGCAAAACCCAATAGCTACTCCACAGACTAAACCAATAGTGCAGTGGATTAATAAATACAAATTATTTTATCATCTGACAGCAGAACCACTTTATGACATTCTCCTCGATGTGGTAGAAGTGGGAGCCTGGTGTCAGGGTGCCAATACATAGAAGAGGAATTTCAGCCAAGCTCACTGATTTCATCCCATTCGACCTATGATCTGATGTATGTCGGGACAAGCCGACTCTTCCCTGATGGCAGATGTTGGGGGGAAGGCTCCCTGGACATTGTAAGAGTCTCCCATTGTGCACATTGATTGTCCTCCCAGGTCTCACCCCCTTGGTCCAGCATCAGATTGTGTTTGTAGGATTGGTTTTGAATCATCTCCTTCACCTCCCATGTCATATAATAGAACAGTGACCTGTATCCTGTACCTGGTATCATTTGTGGTAACCATACTAGAGACAAGTCATATGGAAGAGGGCAACCATGTCATCCACATACAGGAGAGCGGGGAAGGTGTAAGCAAGCATGGCAAGAGACTATGATGAATGGATAAGGAAACCTCAGTGTTTTCAAATATGAGGACTTTCGTGAGATGATGTAGAGATGACTTATAGAAGTCCACTATTGCTGATGCTTCAGGTAAGGTCCACCTCTGCCCAACTAAACTCTTGGGAAAGGAATTACTCAATTATTTATTTTATTGAAAGGGGTCTGGCAGACGTATTCTTGTTATCCTGATCCATATGTAGCAGATTACCATCTTTGGTCAAAAGAGACCTACTGTATGTCCTTCAAGTTCAACAAACTAAAATTTATCTGAAAGAAGGTAAAAACTACTCATTTATTGGAAAAATTCCTTCCAGACCCTACAGTCCATCCCCAAGTTTCCTTTTCACAAGAAAGATATCTAACCCCTTCTTAAAACTATCCACAGCTTCAGCCATTACCAATTCCTGCAGGATCATGATCCATAACGTTACAGTTTGGAGAGTAAAGTAATGATCTTACATTTTGTGATAAAATTCCACCTCATTTACCTATAAGCAGTGACCCCGTGTTCAGGGGCTTAACAAGTAACCATCGGTCCCCAATCCACTATGACTACTTTCAATCACATGCTCAGAAAAGCTTATGATTGCTCTCCCTAATGTACAGGGCAGGGCACACATTGATGTCATAGGTGTCCTGTGAGCACCGCGGCCTTCTCTCAGCTCACCAAGCACAGCGCCGTACGCTGTATAGCGGCTGTGCTCAGCCCCGTTCACTTCTAAAGGGGATAAGATGCGCCTAGGCCACGCGACCATTGAAGGTGTTGTCACTTGGCTATGGAAGTGTGGCCACCTTCTCAAACAGCTCATCAGCAGGGGTTCCCCATGATCAAATACTAATGACCTATCCAGAGGATATAAGTCTCAAAAAACCCCTTTGAGGCTCCATAGTAGAACTTTAATGAGGTCATATAAAATTTTCCATGGCACTTTATATGCATTCTATCACTAATTCCACCTTATGTATCAGTGGAAATGGACCACCTCAGTTGTTGGGCCCCATAGCAGCAGCTACCCTGGTAGATAAACCCATTTTCTGCGTTCTCCGTTGGGTTTGTGAAGGTTATTATGCGGACCATGTACATATTAATAAAAATATGTCATATCCCCTCTTCACCTTCTCTTCTCTAGGGAACTTATTTTTCTTTCTTCATAACTGAGATCCTGCATGCATTCTTGGTATTATCTCCAGCTCTCTGATCTCTCTTGTATAGCCTCGAAAACTGAACTGGACTGCATACCCAAGATGTGGTTTTACTGGTGCCTTCTAAAGGGGCAAAACAATACTTTCTTCTTTCTAAACTGAGGCTTTTCTTTTTAACTAAGTACCTTATTGGCTTATGATACCGAAGACTGACATTGAGTGCTACAATTTAGATTGACATCAGCAATTACACCCAAAGTCTGCTTCCGTTGAAGACTCATCCAGTTGTGACGCAATAAGGGTACAAATGTATAACCGTATACTCATCTGCCATTTTGCTGCCCATTTAGCTTGTGTCTCCAGGTCATTCTGTAGGGATTGGGCTTTCTATCGTATCTACAACACTCTAGAGCTTTGTTTCATCTGGGAATACAGATTGACACATGTTGTCCATGAATATGATTATCGTGGAGGCCAACATCTTCCTGTCTTTCACCAGATTGGAGTGATAACCCATAAACAAGAAGCAGAACATTCTATTTATAAGGATCGATTGATATGTCAGGCTCGGCTACTGGAAGTCATCAGCTACGAGTTGTCCCAAACATTCTGATTAAGCCTTGAGTCATAAAGAGATACATAAACCTGTCATGTGTGTTTCATCTCATCCGTATCTCCTGTACCTAACACGAGGTCTGCTCACAGATGTCTGACCTGGGTAATGCTATTTTTACATCAAACACATTGCTTTCCCACATTGTCAAAGGAAGATCTTCCCATCGAGAAGAATTGGGTTCTACCTAGCTTTCGTGACAGCTGCCCCTTTAGTAAAGGCATCTGTACAAATATGGAAGTGATCCTTATGTTGTCAAATTAGACATAAGGATAAAAACCCAAATCAATTGACCCACATACTCCTCCAAATCTGGCGACCAGCATAACCCCCTGGATCGACGAGCATTCTCCAGAAGTCTAGTAACGGTAATCTGTCATATTATTACACTCCAGACATCCAGGCCCCTCTTCCTTCATGAGTTCCTCCTCACAACCTTCTTTGATATATTTATACATAGTTATTAGATCGACCCTCGGTTGTCTTTTTTTATAAACTAAATAACCCTAATTTTGATCATCTTTCTGGGTCCTGTAGTGAACCCATTCTATTGATAACTTTAGATGCCTACCTTTGAACCCACTCAGGCTCTGCTATGTCTTTCTTGTGCCCTGGTAGCCTTCCTATACTCCAAACCACTACGGTACCCTAATAATAACCTTGACACCCCTTTCACACTGACCTCTGTGGCACTCCACTAGTTATGGTTACTTCTCCAGTACCAGCCCCTGTAGTACTCCACTTGTAACATTGACCACAGCAATATTGACCCTTGTGGTTCCTCACTAGTAACAGTGATCCCTCCATTACTGACCCCTGTAGTACCCCTCTAGTAACCATGACCCCCATAATACTGACCTCTGTCATACCCCACTAGTGATGGCTACCCATCCAATACTAACCCCTGTAGTGCTCCACCAGTAACCGTGAATCCCTTAATACTGACCCTGTCATACCCCACTAATGATGGTGACCCCCAATACTGACCCTTGTAGTGCTCCACTAGTAATAGTTATCTTTCTAATAGTGGCCCCTAGAGTACCTCACAAACAACCCTGACAATGACAATATTGACCTTTATAATACCCCACTAGTAACCATGAGATCACCGATAATGATGGTGATCCCTCCAATACTCACTCCTGTAGTATTACATTAGTAACCATGACCCCTGAATACTGGCACTTGGTACCCCACTAGTGATGGTGACCCCTCCAATACTGACTTCTGTAACAACACCAGTAATAGCGATCCCTCTAATACTGACCCATGGCGTACCCAACTAACAACACTGACTATGACAATATTGACCTCTATGGTAGCCCACTTGTAACCATGACTTCATCAATACCTGTAGTACTAGTAACTATGAACCCTTAAGACTGATCTCTGTCATATCTCACTAGTAAAAGTCACCTGTCCAGTACTGACCCCCTCTGTGGTACCCTACTAGTGATGGTGATCCCTCTAATATTGGACCCTGGAGTAACCCTCTAACAGCGTTGACCAAGACAATATTGACCCCTATGGTACCCCAATAGTAACCAAGACTTCACCAATACTGACCCCTATTGTAGTCCACCAGAAACAGTGACCTGTCCAATACAGACCCCTGTGGTGCCCCACTAGTGATGCCTCCAATATTGAATCCTGTAGGGCCTCATTAATAATGGTGACTAACCTTTTATGTGGTACAGAATCAAATGCTTTGGAGAAGTCAAAATATACGGCAGCCATTGACTCACCATGGTCAAGTCTAGAACTTACTTCCTCATAGAAATTAGTTTGACATAACCGATCCCTCATGAAGCCATGCTCATATGGCGTCATACCCTTATTTTAATTGAGGTACTCCAAGATAGCATCTCTTAGAAAACCTTTAAACAGTTTACCTAAGACGGATGTTAGACTTACCGGCCTATAGTTTCCGGCCTCAGTTTTTTAACAATTTTTGAGTATTGTTACCACCAGAACCTGGAAGATCTCCAAGGACTGGTGTCCTGCTTTGTGCACCAGTCTCTTTGATTCATTGTTACATTGGAGCGGCAAGAAGAAAAGGCATGTTAAAACCTTTTCACATACCATGATGTAACAGTATGTCGTGATGCAGTGTAAAGTGTATGGAATGCAGGGTTGCATCACTTAGTAGGCAATGTGAGCCTCAGGAGGCGCTGTGCTAGGACAGCAGAGGGGCGGCAATTTAGCCTCCAGCCATACATTCCTGCACAACCCGGCAGACATCATTGTGGCTGTGAATTTGGCTATTATTTTGCTTTTCCGTCTTACTGCCACGACAAAACTGCAATGTACATTGACCTCTAGGTATTGATCAACACACCTGAGTATGAAGGACCTTTGGAATACAGTAATGGTTGGCTAAAGGACCATTGAAGATGTCTTCATGTCACATGATTGCAGGTTGTCCAAGAGAAGCCACAGGAGAATGAAGAACCTACAGCCTGTAAGTAAATAAGTGTATGTGTCTGTGTGTGTGTGTATATATGTGTTTGTCTGTGTGTGTGTATATACATGTATGTGTGTGTCTGTGGGTGTATATGTGTGTGCGTGTCTATATTTGTGGTCGGATCGGCTACCAGAAAGGTGTACCTAGCCTATCTAACCCTATCTACAACAAGCAGTAGAATTGTGCCATAACTGCTGCGGTAGGGCAGCCTAAAGGGGGCCACCCTAATATGAAATGACTGTAAGATGGTGTGGGTGGGTGGGTGAAATCAGCTGAATCGTCGTCAGCCTGGGCCCACAGGAGCCTGTAAATAGCCTAGCAATCAGCCAGCCTAGGCCCACAGGTGTATATAAATAGCCTTGTAGTCCGCCTCCCCTCCCACAAACACAGCAATACTTGCTTAATACTTGTGGTCGGATCGGCTACCAGAAAGGTGTACCTAGCCTATCTAACTCTATCTACAACAAGCAGTAGAATTGTGCCATAACTGCTGCGGTAGGGCAGCCTAAAGGGGCCAAAAAGAGCAGACTTTAGGTTAGAGCAAAATATATACATACCATTACTACACCCACTTTGAACGTAAAAGACATTTCCCGATGAAGGTGCGAAATATATCGTACATACCACAGTGACTACCATCTACCTTACCTCTTTGTCATGTGAACCGGCACATCGTTCTTGGAGGTGGCTTATGCTGATGCGATTGAAGGAGTGGCCGGTAATCAGAAACGATTTACACCTATGTATACTAACAACACATGAACATATTACGAGAAGGTCTGGATCCTGAGAGCTGCAGACTGAAACAAACAATGGTGAATCTGTTGGAAGGCCTAAATGAATTCCAAGCATTCGCCGAGGGCCCTGATCGGGCACCAACTGTTCCTGGTTGCTAACTACTACCCTCTACTTATTCCCCAGGCCACACCTTATATATATAAGGGGCCAAAAAGTTAGAGCATGGCGTATGCCGTCTTTCTCTATTAGTAGATAAGTGGAATGTATAAACTCACCAGGCCTGGGGAACCATCAACATGAATACACGGCTATTTCAATTAACGAGGTAATGTTGCCTGTAATGAGGACAGAGAACGTACACACCATACCTGCAGTTGTGACAGGAAATAAGCTAAAGGTCGTAATAACTATGTATGCTGCGCCTGTAGTCTTGCTTTGGCTTGTCGTGTCTGTAGACATGAGACCTTGTGAATTGAGCCTATTACTGTACTTTCTACTGGAAGATGGACTGATACCCAGGACTTAGGCCCGACACCAACACCCTCAGCCCGAGTGGCGGAAAAAGACATGAAACCTACTTGTGGTGGGCCACGTGGCCGACCTCAAATGGTGAAGTCATATATGAACCACTTAACCGGAGAAGCCATACGTGAGAGACACTAATGGTGGTGCCATGCGTGAGAGACACTAATGGTGGTGCCATGCGTGAGACACTAATGGTGGTGCCATGCGTGAGAGACTCTAATGGCGGAGTCATATGTGTAACACCTAATTGGCTATGAGCCCTACCCAAGACTGACTGATATAGCCCAAGGCCAAGCAGGTGCACCCAAATGTGACCTGAGGTTGAAAAACAGGCACATTTAAATTGGAGTTTATACACCTCCATACATATATATATATAAACCATCAAAAATGTGATAAGAAAGCAGGATGCGCTCATACCCATATGCAGTTGTGCATTTCTGTAGGGGAGCATATCTCAGCTTTGTAGTCCGTTGCTAATGGCAATCACCAGCAAAAATGCATACAATGGATGATGCCAGCAACGGACTACAAGTAACACAATGGACATCCTACATAAGATGAAATTTATGTGGATGTGGCAAGAATTCAGAACAAACACAGAACCAGAGATAGGTGCACGCTGCCGTCACACTAAACCCTCACACTGATGTTAAAAATTGAGAGTTAGTTCGACATATCCTACTAGGAGGACGTGTCTTAAGCCTCGGGCACCAGCGTCAAGGTCTCTCAAGTAGCCCGTGGGCCCTAACACTCACCTACCTGCGCCATATGGGCGATATCAGGGGCCAGTGGGCAATTACAGGAGCATTAGGACGACTCACAAACATCTCCTCTGTTACCTCCAGCATGTGGCCATGCTTGCAATGGGAGGTGGGAGGTGTCTATGAGCCCTACCCAAGACTGACTGATATAGCCCAAGGCCAAGCAGGTGCACCCAAATGTGACCTGAGGTTGAAAAACAGGCACATTTAAATTGGAGTTTTTACACCTCCATACATATATATATATAAACCATCAAAAAATGTGGTGATAAGAAAGCAGGATGCGCTCATACCCATATGCAGTTGTGCATTTCTGTAGGGGAGCACATCCTGCACTTGTACTCCAAGATAGCATCTCTTAGAAAACCTTTAAACAGTTTACCTAAGATGGATGTTAGACTTACCAGCCTATAGTTTCCGGCCTCAGATTTTTAACAATTTTTGAGTATTGTTACAACCAGAACCTGGAAGATCTCCAAGGACTGGTGTCCTGCTTTGTGCACAAGTCTCTCTGATTCATTGTTACATTGGAGCGGCAAGAAGAAAGGGCATGTTAAAACCTTTTCACATACCATGATGTAACAGTATGTCGTGATGCAGTGTAAAGTGTATGGAATGCAGGGTTGCATCACTTAGTAGGCAATGTGAGCCTCAGGAGGCGCTGTGCTAGGACAGCAGAGGGGCGGCAATTTAGCCTCCAGCCATACATTCCTGCACAACCCGGCAGACATCATTGTGACTGTGAATTTGGCTATTATTTTGCTTTGCCGTCTTACTGCCACGACAAAACTGCCATGCACATTGGCCTCTAGGTATAGATCAACACACCTGAGTATGAAGGACCTTTGGAATACAGTAATGGTAGGCTAAAGGACCATTGAAGATGTCTTCATGTCACATGATTGCAGGTTGTCCAAGAGAAGCCACAGGAGAATGAAGAACCTGCAGCCTGTAAGTAAATAAGTGTATGTGTCTGTGTGTGTGTGTATATATGTGTTTGTCTGTGTGTGTGTATATACATGTATGTGTGTGTCTGTGGGTGTATATGTGTGTGTGCATGTCTATGTGTATATATATATATATATATATATATAAAGGAAAATAATGGCGGCACCGAGAGTCCAAAAAATGAAAGAAGGGTGCTAGGTCCAGGGGTGTGAGTCCTTACCCAAATGGATACAAAGAAGAAAATGGACAGCACTCCAAGCGAATCTTCTTGAAAACAGATGTGATTTATTCACCCATGTGAAAAGAAGGACAACGTTTCAGCTTTACAATCAAGCCTTTTTCAAGTCCAATCAAGACTTGAAAAGGCTTGATTGTAAAGCTGAAACGTTGTCCTTCTTTCACATGGGTGAATAAATCACATCTGTTTTCAAGAAGATTCGCTTGGAGTGCTGTCCATTTTCTTCTTTGTATATATATATATATATATATATATAGAGAATGAAGAAAATCAATGGAAGCACCATCCAAAGCAGGTGCAGTTCAGCAATGGGTTTGACAGTACCCAATATTATAGGAAAGTCGATTGTACCAAATAGTGAAACACAAAACTTTATTCACCCATATGGTGGCAAAATTAGCACGCTTCGGCTCACATGAGCCTTCCTCAGCGAGCCTTCCTTAGCTTGGAGGAAGGCTCATGTGAGCCGAAACGTCGCAATTTTGCCACCATATAGGTGAATAAAGTTTTTATTGTTTTCACTATTTAGGTGTACAGTCCAACTTTTTCCTTTTTTATAATATTGGGTACTGTCAAAACCCATTGCTGGACATTGCACCTGCTTTTTTTGGATGGCGCTTCCATTGATTTTTCTTCATTTATATATATATATATATTGTTTTCACTATTTAGGTGTGCAGTCCAACTTTTTCCTTTATATATATATATATATATATATATATATATATATGTGTGTTAGTGTGTCAGTGTATGTGTTTTTCTGTATCCACATCTGCTTATTCTCAATATAGGAGACCTGCACCAGTGTCCCATATATCTGAGTATGAGTAGTAATGTACAGTGTATATCAGGGTCTCAAAAGATCCGGGCCCAAGCCCCAATGCATAGTTCTCAATTCTCTAAGTCGACCCTTTCCCCCGCACCCTGCACCTTCCTGTACTTACTATACAGTAGCACGTACCTCTCACATCCAGTGCCTTCAGGTGAAATCTCCTCTGATGTAGATCTGATCATCTTCTCCATTCAGTCTGGATATCTTCTCTCAGCCACCTCGTCTCTGCACAGTGTGACACACGGACATCTTAGCTTCCTCACTTTTCCATCATCATCCCTCAACCTGGTGTCCCAACAGTGTTATCCTGCTGCTCGCTGTGCCCCCCAATACCCCCAAATACTATCCTGAAGATAAATTAGAGCCCCTATAGTAATAGTGCTCCTCATAGTCCCACCAATAGTAATTCCCTTCTAGAATGCCCTCATTAGTAATACTGCCCCCTACAGTGCCCCCAACAGTGATAACACTCACCAAGAGTGCCCCATTAGTAGAAGAGCCCTCCAGTATTAATAATGTCCTCACAGAGCCCCCAGTAGTAATAAGCCCTCCCTATTGTTCCCCTAGTGGTAATAAAGCCGATGTATAAGTCCCTCCTATACAGCCCCCTGTAGTAATAAGAACGGCTATTGTCCCCTACATTTAAAATGCCCCCAATATTTATTTCGCTCCCTACTGTTATAATGCTTGCCCTGAAGTGCCCCCAGTATTTATATCACCCTTTACTATTATAATGTTCGCCCTGAAGTGCCCCCAGTATTTTTACTGCCTCCTACTGATAAAATGCTCTCGCTGAAGTGCCCCCAGTATTTATAATGCTTGCCCTGAAGTGCCCCCAGTATTTATAATGCTTGCCCCCACAGAGCCCCCAGTATTTATATCGCCCTTTACTGTTATGATGCTCGCCCTGAAGTGCTCCCAGTATTTATAATGCTTGCCCTGTAGTGCCCCCAGTATTTATACTGCCCCCTACTGTTATAATGCTCACCCTGTAGTGCCCCAACAATTTATACTGCCCCTACTGTTATAATGCTCACCCTGTAGTGCACCCAGTATTTATATTGCCCCTTGCTGTTATAATTCTCTCCCCAAAGTGCCCCCAGTATTTATGCAGTGTCCTGAAACACACTGCTTAATGTTGTGATTGTGTTTCATGTAAGTTGTGCTTGTATATGAGTTCTCATAAAGTTGCATAGGGAGGGGGAGGTTCTAGCAAGCCTCCCAGGGCTGACTCCCCAGGCCCTTCACACAGTGCTCAGTGCAGCAGGAAGAGGAAGGTCTGTGTGTGATGTCTGAGGACAAGCTGCACCTAAGCAGCAATTTTGCCGAGTTATCCAAACTCCATAATTAGTTCCCTGCACCAGCCCATAGAAGGGAAAAGATCAATGTACCTCCAGGTATCAGAGAGGGAGTGAGAATATTGACAAAGGAAGGTAACTGTTGTTTATCAGACTCTAGACTCCTTTGCATCAGGTGGAGAGATTCCAAGCTACAAGCTGCCCACCATAGTCAAAGACAAAAAGGCCATTTGTCTGAATATAGTATTCCTACAGAGGATACAGACATATAGGATCATACAGTACAGCAGAGATAGTTCATCCCTCCTACCTGGAGAATTAAGAGAGAGAAAGACTGATTGTCACAGAGGACTACTCCTTATGCAATTTCTGAGAACTAATGGAAATCCTTGTAAAAGCTGCCTTGATGTAAATGACTTTTACATACATTGATGACCTGTAGATCCGCTTCAGTAAAATACTGGGAGTTTGTTAAAAGCTCTAGTCTCCTTATTCTATATCATCATTACCACTACCACCAACATTTGCACCTAACGGTGCTGGCATCACGAACACAGGGGCCCAGCCACCAAAGCACCCTAAACACCAAGTACCATCAAGGGCACCTCAACCAACATCTGGCTGGTGTTCCCTGAAACCGAGAGTGCCCTGGAGGATTTCGTGCTGTCTTCCCATTCAGCACTGACCACATGACTGTGATGTCATCACAGGTCCTTCAGCTCTTCCAGTGCATTAGATTCAGTTGAATTGCCATCCTGAGGACTTACAGTTGTATGTATCTGACAGCAGTACATTTGGGACCTGGTACAAAACATCCGGGGCCTAGGTCGCGAAAGTTTTAACCTAACAACACCCCTAGTGTATATATACTGTAGATATATAGATAGCATTACTACTCATATCCAGATATTTAGGATACTAATACTGAGATACTGAGATACTGATACAGATATTTGTTAGGCTACATTCACACTTGCGGTAGCAGGGTGCAACAGCCTGCTGTATCTGTGCTAATGCTAGCATATGTCGCCGCAAGTCCGCAGGTCCAGCCACAGCCTGGCAAACATGCAGAGAGGCGGCCGGACAAAAACTACAACATGTTGTATTTTTCATATATGCCATCCATATATAGCCCTTACTCATCCACTTGGCCATCGATATATAGCCCTTACTCATCCACTTGGCCATCCATATATCACCCTTTACTCATCCACTTGGCCATCGACATATAGTCCTTACTCATCCACTTGGCCATTCATATATAGCCCTTACTCATCCACTTGGCCATCCATATATAGCCCTTACTCATCCACGGCCATCCATATATAGCCCTTACTCATCCACTTGGCCATTCATATATAGCCCTTACTCATCCACTTGGCCATCCATACACAGCCCTTACTCATCCACTTGGCCATCCATATATAGCCCGTACTCATCCACTTGGCCATCCATATACAGCCCTTACTCATCCACTTGGCCATCCATACGCAGCCCTTACTCATTCACTTGGCCATCCATATACAGCCCTTACTCATCCACTTGGCCATCCATATACAGCCATTACTCATCCACTTGGCCATCCATATACAGTCCTTACTCATCCACTTGGCCATCCATATACAGCCATTACTCATCCACTTGGCCATTTATATATAGCCCTTACTCATCCACTTGGCCATCCATACACAGCCCTTACTCATCTACTTGGCCATCCATATACAGCCCTTTCTCATCCACTTGGCCATCCATATACAGCCATTACTCATCCACTTGGCCATCCATATACAGCCCTTACTCATCCACTTGGCCATCGACATATAGTCCTTACTCATCCACTTGGCCATCCATACACAGCCCTTACTCATCCACTTGGCCATCCATACGCAGCCCTTACTCATTCACTTGGCCATCCATATACAGCCCTTACTCATCCACTTGGCCATCCATATACAGCCATTACTCATCCACTTGGCCATCCATATACAGTCCTTACTCATCCACTTGGCCATCCATATACAGCCATTACTCATCCACTTGGCCATTTATATATAGCCCTTACTCATCCACTTGGCCATCCATACACAGCCCTTACTCATCCACTTGGCCATCCATATACAGCCCTTACTCATCCACTTGGCCATCCATATACAGCCATTACTCATCCACTTGGCCATCCATATACAGCCCTTACTCATCCACTTGGCCATCGACATATAGTCCTTACTCATCCACTTGGCCATCCATACACAGCCCTTACTCATCCACTTGGCCATCCATACACAGCCCTTACTCATCCACTTGGCCATCCATACACAGCCCTTACTCATCCACTTTGCCATCCATACACAGCCTTTACTCGTCCACATAACCATCCACAAATAGCCCTTACTTGTCCACACGACCATCCACATGTAGATTTTACTTGTCCACAAAACGGATGCGAATTTGACATGTTCGATGTTTTTTTGTGGGCCTCGGAATGCACATACTGAAGCAGACGCACACAGTATGCCGTATGCATCTTTTGCCGACCCGTAGAAATGAATGTGGATGGGATGCGGACCAAACATACTGTCGTATGCTTAAGCCCTAAGAATGTAACATGATGTCCACATGTAGAAATGAAGATGTTATTGGGCAGTAAAACAATGTACACGTCCTGTAGGCTCCATACTGAGATCTAATGGTCAGCGCAGCAGGAACACATCGTGGACGGCATCTGATTCATCTTATTGCAAATTCTTTTATTTCTGCAGAATAATGGTTAAACTGTTTTCAGATGACATTCCCCAGCAAATGGAGCACAAATGTATCAGAACTGCATGATCTGGTAGGAGCATCACCACCTTGATATGTGGCCTCTTGGGTTGTTGTACCCCAGCCTCATCTGACTTCTATGTTCTAAATATGGGTGAGATCTTTCAACACCGTGTCTTTTCAAAGCAAAGCTGATCGGTGTTATCCAACTATCTGGATCTTTTGGGTTTTATCTTAAATTCTTATCCTGGGAATGTAGACTTTACAAGATCTTGTTTCTGGCAATCAGGTATGAGCCACATTCAGCTTGAAAAGTCTAGAGCAGGGATCAGCAACCTTCTGCACTCCAGCTGTTCTTAAACTACACCTCCCAGAATCCTTCTATTTCATTTTTTTTATCAGAGTTACAACAGCCGCCGAGCCAGTGTGCATGATGGGAGTTGTAGTTTTGACAGCAGCTGGAGTGTTAATGGTTTCTGATCCCAATATTTCTATGAGGTCCCCAAACCCAGGAGACCTTGGCAACTCTCCAGGTTCTGCTAGAGTAAGAGAGTCGGTTAAGATACTGCGTATTGCCAAGGTGTTTGACTTATCATATACTGGTGAGTCTCAATAAATTAGAATATCATCGAAATTCAATAAAAAAAGTAAACCTTATATATTTAATAGAGTAATTACACACAGCGGAATCTATTCCACGTGTTCATTTCTTTTTATGTTGATGAATATGGCTTATAGCTAATGAAAACCCAAAAGCCAGTATATCAAAAAATTCTAAAATTTTATAACACCCATTAAAATATGTTTTTAATCAACAGAAATGTTGCCCTCCTGAAAAGTATATAGCGTGTATGCTCTCAATACTTGGTCAGGGCTCCTTTTGCATGAATTACTGCATCAATGCGGCTTGGCATGGAGGCGATCAGCCTGTGGCACTGCTGAGGAGCTCAGGTTGCTTTGATAGCGGCCTTCAGCTCATGTGCATTGCTGGGTCTGGTGTCTCTCACCTTCTATAGATTCTCTATGGGGTTTAGGTCAGGCGAGTTTGCTGGCCAATCAAGCACAGTGATACCGTGGTTATTAAACCGGATATTGGTACTTTCGGCGGTGCGGGCAGGTGCCAAGTCCTTCTGGTATATGAAATCAGCATCTCCATAAAGCTTGTCAGGAGAGAAAGCATGAAGTGCTCTAAAATTTTCTGGTAGACGGCTGCACTGACTTTGGACTTTTATATAACACAGTGGACCAACACCAGTAGATGACATGGATCCCCAAACCATCACTTACTGTGGGAAGTTCACACTGGACTCCAAGCAACTTAGATTGTCTCGCCACTTCTCCTTCCAGACTCTGAGACCTTGATTTCCAAATGAAATACAGGAGTTTGGAGCATCGAGCAACAATCCAGTCCTTTTTCTCCTTGGCCCAGGCAAGACACTGATGTTGCCTCTGGGTGATGAGTGGCTTGACACAAGGAATGTGACAGTTGTAGCCCATGTCCTGGACACATCTGTGTGTAATGACTCTGGAGGCACAGACTCCAGCCACAGTCCACTCTTTGAGAATCTCCCCCAAATTCTTGGATTACCTTTTCTTGAAACTCCTTTCAAGGCTGTGGTTATCCCTGTTGCATGTGCACCTTTTTATTTTGTGTTTATTAGCAGATTAGAGTGTAAGACCATGAGTCTACAATTTTGAACTTTTCACAATATTGTAATTTTGTGAGATACAGACTTTTGGGTTTTCATTAGCTATAACCAATAATCAACACTAAAATAAATACATGCTTGATATAGAGCTCTCTGTGTGTAATGAATCTATAGAATATACGAGTTTCACTTTTTGAATTAAATTACTGAAATAATTAACTTTTGAATGATATTCTAATTTATTAAGATGCCCCCTTACACTAAGCGTTTGGCTTGTTCCTCCTGACCCCCCAATGCACATGTAGGCTTGGCAAAGCATGTGTCCTGAATGGTAAAAGCAGGCAATGCTGCTGCCAGAGAAAACTGAGTAGGCATACCCTTACATATGAGATAGATGGACAAGTTTGCCATCTGCAGCACCATTGTCTGTGAACTGGTGCTGTAGTTCTCCTCTGTTC
Organism: Bufotes viridis; assembly: GCA_033119425.1. Taxonomy (NCBI): domain Eukaryota; kingdom Metazoa; phylum Chordata; class Amphibia; order Anura; family Bufonidae; genus Bufotes; species Bufotes viridis. The sequence goes on along the minus strand of CM065589.1, from coordinate 596,691,002 downwards.
TCATGCCTGTTGACCTGATCTCTGGTAGGCCCTTTGACTAGGACCTCTCCAATGAATCCTGTATTACACTGGACAGGGTGGCTGGGAGTTGGAAGTTAGAGCCTTCTTACTCTGTTGACTGGACCTCCCAAAACCTGCAATAGTCCATGGTGTCTGGAGGGTCCATAAATGTGCTAAAAAATCAGCACTGGGCTTGGAACCTATTTCTGTTGGGCCAGGACCATCGAGAGCATTCGCATCCTGACAACATAATGTAGGAGGCCTCAGGAATATCCACAAGAGAGAAGACCTGCTCCCCCAATCAACCAGTGCCATGCAGAGCAGCTGTGACAAAAAGCTGAACCAAGACCTTCTCTACTGAGGACATGGCCAAGGCAATTAGGGAAAGGTTGCAGGTGAGTGCTACAAGCTGTGGTGCTCCTGTCCTGAGTGGAAGTGCCAGCAGACCATAAATAAGACCTCTTCTTGCTTGCTTCTCCCAAGCCATCCTATTCCTGATTCTGCAGCGGTTGGTTCCATCAATATTCTTTTGGTCATGCAGGCCTCTCCTAACCTGGTGTTAAAGTCTGGCCTAAATCCACACTCCACATCTCATCATATGGGGTCCTCCACAATGAACTAATCATGAAGAAAGGGTAACATAAAAAAAGGCCTATAAAAATGAGAGGCAAAGACGGAGAAAAGATGAAATTCCCTCAATTGCATCACTAAGTTTCTCATTTTAGAGAACAGGTTTCCAGCCAAGCATCAGTGCCATGAAACCACCCACTGATGCATGCCAAGCCTGCTGCTCCTTTCACCAGCCATTACTAGTGTCTGCCAGCACCAGCACGGCTGACACACCTTGGACCGCGTACTCCATCTACATAATACTGGTTCTGTGGGAAAAGCCTCAGATGTGTTTTATTTTCCTACATTAAGTGTTGACTTCTTCTCAAAAATATAAAACAAAAAAAGCCCTTGGCTCCACTCATACATTGGAACATATTATATTGGTAACCATTGCTTGGCACCCGAACACAATAGCCGATACCACTTTCGTATAAACTCTACCTGTGCCAATATCTGCAGGCCAAAAAGAACACTGTGTTTCTGACATTTATACCCGAGGATCCACGACTGACCACCAAGTCATGCATTTCTGTTCGAATGCAAATAGAAATAAACTTAATCTGGAAAAGACTCCATAAAACACAGTTTGTCCAGGGAGTGGGTCCATGGCTTTCTTTCATCATTGAGGAAAAAATATTTTTTTAGAATGTGGTGTCAAATTTTATTTTATACCTCAATTACATGATGGAAATCAGTGACCAGTAGTATACACAGAGGATGAAGATACTAAAGAAAATAGACAAAATAGGACCATCTACTGGACACCATCAGGCACATCCTGATTTCCGTAACCCATTTTTATGACTCAAGAACATTTTGTATGTCCTTGTTTTTGTTTACATTGCTGCTCCTGTGGAGACTATCACTCATTAAAATTGGGGTAAATGAACAACTTACAGTGGACCTCTTCTCTTCATGTTCCTCAAAGCAGGCTCACAGCAATTGTGCTTTAAAAGGACATGACCTTCCCTCTCTTTCCTCATTGCTCAACATATCCAAGGCATGTCGAAGCTTTAGAATTTCCTGATACTTTGTGGGGAGTTCTTTATCCTATCCTATAGATGTCTTGTTATGGCCACCATTTGGTTGTGTAGTAAATTGCAGTCGATCAAGGGTTTTGCCAGCATGTCATATTCTATTGAATTAACCGAATCCCTACCCCACACAGTAGGGGTGCATCACATTAACCAGCTGTACTACGGTAAACCAGATAAGGAGACAGTGGTCTTCATTCATTGAGCTCATCGAGTTAATAGCTAAAGATCATATTAATTATGAATGCACCAATTATCTGTCCTCAGATGCTCACAGCTCTTTACACTGTGCGCAAGAATGTAATGGTGATATCAATATGGCCTCCATTTTATTGGTGCTTTATACTACCAGATCACCCCTGTATTGGGAAAGGAAGACTGTTGGGGATCAGTGAGTGTGCACCAACTAACTGGTTTTGCATAGGCCTAACCCTAAGGGAGTCATTCTGGCGTTCATCATTTAACCCCTACACAGGGATCTAGACTTCGCTGCACGTTAGCAACCAGACCATTACCTCCTAGGACAGTACCAGTGTAGTTGACAACTGGCGTCAGGGACTCTGGTGCAAGCACTGTGAGCTCTGAATATAGAAAATGCATTAAAAACACAGGAAAACCTCAGGTACAGTCTGAACAGGCACCAATTAAACCTGAATTCTGGTTTTAGAGATCCAGTCAGACACAAGAAAAAACTTGTAGGTGAGGTAGTGGTGAGGCCCACACAAAGCAGGCAGGCTAGGAACTTGACTGGAGCACAGAGTAGAAAGACTGGGTGAACATAAACACGAACTGAACTTGGACTTGAAATGCATGGGCGCACAGGCAGGATGGAAACAGAACTTGGAGCATGGCCAGATAAACACAACTGAATCGCAATATCCCTAGGCTATCAAACACCAGAGGATTTAAAGCTCAGACACCCGCCTCTGCCTGGAGAAGGTGCCTTAAATAACGAGGGACTTTAGCCATTGGCTTGGGAAGGTTTTGGAAGTGAAAACTGGCCCTTTAAGAGGCTGGAAGTGAGTGCACATGATCCCTAAGGGACCATCAAGCAGGACCAGGGAGGCTGCAGAAGGGAGAGGATGCCAGCGACCAGAATACCGGATGGCATGGTGAGTGGTATGGCATCCATGCCCGCAGGGGCCGCAGGAGGGTGGCGGGCAAGGTCCTAACACTGACCAGTCATTTCCCCTATCTCTTCCCATCTATTGCAGTAGTGAGTGGAGAACGACTATAGGGCAGCCCTAGTATATGTACCCCTTAGTGCTACTGATTGAGATCATGCAGGTTCCATACGTAAATGGGTCTGGACCAAACGGAGCTGTTTCAGACATATGACAATTAGCGGTAATGAAAGTGGACACTTTGTGAGAAGTACGTTGGGCATTTTGGAAAAGGTGAGTAGTATGCTGCCCTGGGATTTCGTAAAATCCAGTTTTAGGATGAATCTCTGCCCTTTCTGAGCCAAAGCTTTGGATTTCCAGACACTGTTTATGATCAGAAATATTCTCACGAAAATGCCCTTGAAGACTAAAATAGCAGCAAACGTGTGTCCTCCTGTCCAAAACCCTGTAACAGTCCTGGAAAAAGAGAGTGTGAAAGCTTGTGCTGGGCATGGTCATAAAGTTCAGAAATGAGTAAGCGCCTATGTATCCAGCTGGAGTCGCAGGCTCCCTGTGACGGTTGTATCGGGGCCAGTTTGTTTGACACACCAGGGTACACTCACTGCTCGCTTACACACGTATACTGGGTAAATGCCTCCTGTTAATTACTACGTCATGGATCGCTCGTATTAACTTAATGAAGCCATTATTAAATAATAATGTAAAATCACAGAAAACGACAATGTAATAAATTATGACAGAAATACCAATGTGATAGAAAAATAACAATGTAATAATTGCAATGATGTGGTAACAACGTAACAATACAATCAGTAAAGATCTATTGACAGAAATCATAGTAATCATAAATGAGAACAATGTCATAACACAATGAAGTAAATAATAGAAATAGTAACAATATCATGACAAATAATGGCAAAAGTGGCAATTTAATAAAAATGTAAAACCAAATAGCAGTGAGGAGGTAACAGAGATAATAACAGCAACAAAATAAAAGCCAAGTCCGTCGAGTCGCATTACAACTAGTGATGAGCGCGAATATTTGATTCGCAAATTTTAATTGCGAATATTGCCACTTTGAGAATTCGCGAATATTTAGAATATAGTGCTATATATTCGTATTCACAAATAGTGTTGATCGCGAATATTCTAATTGCAAATTTTTATCGCAAATATATTACATTGCCGATTTTCGCAATCAAGTAAACAATGACTGGAGATCACGAATTCTCGAATCATTAATTTTTGGCAATTATGCAGCCAAAAATTAGCAAAATATCGTGCATTTGAATATTGCCTATACCGCTCATCACTAATTACAACCACTTCCTACTTTTGACGTTGGCAGCACGTGGCTCATGGAGGAAGGTGCGTGAGGGCGGACTGACATGTGACAGTGGAGCAGCTCACCTCCAAAATGAACCAGGAGTTCCAGGCGTTTGTCTAACACAACACTTCCGTGAATCCTAGTGCGTATGGGGCTCTGGAGCAGACAGATGGTCACTGCTCCTCTACTAATGAAGTTACATCAGAATCGGACCTCCGCTGATTGGCAGAGTGTCGCCTTCTCCCATGAGTCACGTTTTCTGCTTCATGGAACGGATGGACGTTGGGGTGTCAGGTGAGAAACATCAGAGAGCACCCTGCAGCCATTGCTGGATGAACACAAGCTGGTGGAGGCAGCCTTATGGTCTGGGAGATGTTTTTGTGGTATTCTCTGGGCCACTCATCCATGTGGAAGGCACTCTCAACCGATTTGAGTATGAATCCATGCTTGCAGATCACGTACATCCATACGTGCTGATTGTCTTCCCTGGAATCTTCCAACAACAACGAGACATGGCTTATGGCTAGAAATGTCTGACATTGGTTGGAAAAGCACGACCGAGTACCACCCTGGCACCCTAATTCACCTGACTTGAACCTAGTTGAGCATCTGTGGGACAACCTTGATGGTTGTGTTCACGCTATGGATCCTTCCACGCGCCCCCTCCAGCAGCTGTGGGATGCATGGCTTCAGATACCTGTGACCACCTACCAGGACCTTACTGAGTCACTTCAAACCTGTCTGGCTGCTGCACACGGCAGTAATGTTAATCTAATTTCACAAGTAGCAACTATGTAATAACAAATGATAAGTACTGAATTTGATACAATTCCAAAGTTTTCAATCACAGCGGTAAGGAAAAAACACCCTGTGGTGATGGACGTTCCATATGGCTTGAGAAGTGCCACCAACTATGGGTGTTGGTGACAATGAATGTAGGTTGAGTTCTTGATTGATCCTTCACAAAAAAGTACATTTAAAGGGTTATTCCAGGTTTTTGGCCCCCTTTTAAAATCTTCGACTTTGTTCTGTGATCCTCTGGTTCCCGGCTTGTTGACTTCCTGGCAGGGTATGGACACATGCGCCACTGCAGCCAATGACTGACCTCAGTGGGAAAGTGTTCCTAAGCGGCATGTGACCCAGCAATGACTTGTCTCTTGGGGACACGTCACCACTGAGTGGCTGTCCTGGTGCACATGACCCTGCCCATACCCTGGGTGGAAGAAAACAAGCCGGGGACAGTAAGATCATTGAACATAGCTAGGACAAAGGAGCAGGGCGGTGAGAAGCTGGTGATTATAACTCTTTCCTTAGGTACCAAATACTAGGGGGACCCAATCCTGGAATACTGTACTCCTTTAATCAAAACAGGTTAAGGTGGTCCACCTTCTTCAAAGAAACATTTTTGGAAGATTTCCAGGATAACCAATGTAGACCATACAGGATTTCCAAAAATAAAACTGTATTGTCACTCATTTTTCTTAGGAACGACTGAAAAGACTAAAGAGATCTTTTATCTGAACAGTTTTGAATTTTTTGCATGGCTTTAGCTTTCTGTAATCCATAGTCATGGCTCTTTTAACAATTTTTCACAAAAGTAGATTTTTCTTTTAGCTTTACTGAAATAGCCCAAAGTCAAAACCCAACTCTGAAAAACTTCTGCTTACGTCTGCAGTAAAAAAAAAGAAAAATTGGCAGAGCCATCGCCTATGAGCTCACGAGATCTGATCCGACTTGGCAGAGCACATGTGGGCACTTCGCTGTACAAGCAAGGGCCGAGCCCTAGAGTTACTGAGACCAGCTACTTCATTCTTAATGATCCATGTGACATGACACATCCATCTCTTGTGATGGGACACCTACCAGCGTGAGGCATGATTACCCCTATCTCAGCAGTACTTTTTTCCAGGCACTGATGCATGCATGGGACACGGTCTAGAAGAAACAGAGTTGAGGGATGGTAGGCGTTCTTACGCTATAGTTGAGTCACTTGTATTAAATGTCACTTGATGAAGTAAAGGGCTGGGTGAGGCCATAAAATTCAAGCAGAGAAGAAAGATCCTTATTGTCCATCGTGGAAGAGAACACATGGATAAAGTAATATAAATTATTGGCACCATATGTCTGTTACATTCACCTTTTGAGGGATTATCCCATGAAAAGCATTTATCACCGATCCACAGGATAGGTGACGAATACTGGATTGGGAAGAAGGGAGGAAATGCAAAGCCAAACTCCAAACTCCGCACCCGCTTTCCGTATCCCATTGTTTTCTTTGTAACTTTGACAAACAGTGTTCTTTCTGGTTGCTTATAAACCACCGCTCAGCCATTCTCAGTGACCCGGTCAGCGTATACATGGAAGTGAAATAGTAGTGCGGTCCAAGGAAATAATGAATAGAACTTTAGTCAGTAGACCACATAGCGACACTTTATTCCCCACCACTTAGAAGAGGAACTTCCTACATGACACAATGTAGGGCGAGAACCAAGATAAAATAAGCAGAATGGTGGATAAAAGAAAGTCAGGAGTACAAAAATGGGGAAAAATTATTGGGGAGATTTACCTAAACTGGTGTAAAAGAAAACTGGCTAAGTTGCCCACAACAACCAGTCAGATTCCTCCTATCATTTTTGGAAGGATAGGAAACTAAGCCAGTTTGGAGAAGCCTACCTCATGGATCCCACATGCCATGCAGTGATCTATTGCTTCTCTGCGTCATGTATTAACTGTACATGAGGCACTTTGTATACATTTTGGTTAAAATGCGTAGGCCAACTCACCACATCAAGGGGTCCGCTATTAAGTGGGTCACTATTATAAACTGGTGTAGAGAGTAGGGACTTATTTACATGCAAGGGCGAACTGGCCATAGACCCTACAGGGAATTCTCCCGGTGGGTGGGCCGATGTCCATAGGGCAACCCGAGCCCCCCTCACTGCTGCTAGGTGGGTACATGCTACTGGGAAAACTATAGGGATCATTATTAGAGAGTCCAGGCAGCATGCTGAAGGTAGAGCTGGCTTGGTGGTGTGGCCCACATCTCATCTCCTAAGCCCTCTCCTCCATAGCCATATTAGAGACAATTGGAGGAGGAGGGCAGAATGCAATGGCTATTGATGGCCACCACAGAGGGACATCTTCTGGGGAGGTATTTAATACTGCATTGTGGTATTTGGTTCTGCACGATTAGTACATCTGACCTTTGCAACTTGTATTGGCCCCATCTACTTGTGTTGCTCTACCTTATTTCAGTTTAGACCCACCTACAATATTGGCGACATTTTTTTCCAGGGCCAAACCTGTTCACATGGAGAGGCCAGCTTTTGAGATCTGTTCACATTGTGTGGTCCTGCATGTCGGCAGTTGTTCCTGTGATTCTGTGGGCTGGTGGGACCCAGTGCTCTGGGCGCTTGGCCCGACAGCAGGGGCGTTGTTCGGCTGCTGGGTCTTGCCGTCCGCAGGTGCCGTCTACCAGAGGTACTGAGGGTCATGTGGCACAGTGCTATTTTAGAGTAGGAACCCACTGAATGGAAGTCACCTTGACATGGTAAATGGGATCATGCATTTTGATCAAAATGTACAGTATACGAAGTGCCTCAGGTACAGCTTATGTGTAATAGTGAGAAGCAATAGATCAATGCATGGCATGTCGATGTGTGTTCCGTATTTTTCTCCACAGTGTTTTATGGGTTGGACATTGCCTAACAGGGTACGGCTACGTATAGGTGGCACTAGATAGACAGTTTTCTTACTTTAGGAGGAGAGCTGATTTGCATGATACATTATATAAAATTTGGAGGATTTCATGGTTTCATCTACTCTTACCAGCATCCCTGGAACCAGGTTTCTTGCTCTTGGAACCTTAGTTATTAATGTCCTCTATAGTAGTGTTTTTCACACATAAGGTAGAACCCCTTTAGAAATAATAAAAATAAAAATAATCTTTTTTATAAGTGTTACCCCAAATGTAATAGGATTGCAACTAGTGTTGAGCGAACAGAAGTTGACGGAATTCAATTCGCCAAAAATTAGAATTTCCTGGAGATTATTGGTATTGAATCAAATTTTTTCTAAAATGGCTGCTGCCCATGTTAGAATGAAGAAGTAAGAAGCCGGGGAATGAGGGATCACCCACAATGCCATGCAGACAGCCAATCAGCAGCCAGCCAGCCCCTGTGATGTCACAGCCCTATAAAAAAGCCTCCTCCTAATGCCCGGTCTCCTCCATTTTCCAGTAAACTTAGTGCAGGGAGAGACTTCACAGGCACTAGGGACAGTGACTAGGAAAAACTTTATTCACAAAAAAAAAAACGATCGAGAAGTTTAGGGACAGAATTTTCACAGTGTAGCGAGATAATAGGGAGGCATAATCCACACCGTAGGGAGAGAGCAGGGGCCAATAGGGGAGTGTACAGTCTGGGTAATAGGAGCGATTCCATTACACCTTGCTGCAGTAATTGGGGTTAAAAATCTTTGTAAGGCCTCTTGCACACGACCGTATAGCTTTTTGAGTATTTTTCCACAAAAACGGATCCTCAAAAAAATACGGATGACGTGTGCATTCCTGTTTTTTGTAAAACAGGGCAGCTGGCTCCTGATAGAACAGTACTATCCTTGTCCATTATGCGGACAATAATAGGACATGTTCTATCTTCAAACGGAATGGAAAAATGAAAATACGGAAACGGAAGGCATACTGAGTACCTTTCGTTTTGGATCCGTATACGGAACGCAAAAAAAACGGAACGATAATGCGGTCGTGTCCATGAGCCCTAATACTACAGATTTTGGGGTGTTCAGGTTGTTTTATACATAAGTAAATCTGTTAATCCTTCATTCTGTAATTGGGGTGATATTACTGATTTGGGGAGGGGGGGGGTTCACATTTTTTTAATACATATGTAAATCTATTAATCCTTCATTCTGTAATTGGCTTATGCACATGACGTATGTCCACATGACCTATTCCGCAAAACAGACGAGGATAGGCATTGTTACAATAGATCCGCAAAAAAAAACAACGATGCAATACAGATGTCACACGGACGACATCCTTATTTTTTTGCATGTCCGTGTTTTACGTACTGCAACATACATACAGTCGTGTGGATGAGTCTTAGGCCGTTGTGCTCCCGTGGTCGTATTGCGGGCCGCATACTGCGGTTCCTCAATACACGGGGCACCGACAGTGTGCACCCCGCATCACAGATGCGGACCCAATCACTTGAATGGGTCCGCAAATCCGGAGTTGCGGTGCAGTAGGAAAGAAAGCATGGAATGGAACCCCACGGAAGCACTACAGAGTGCTTCCATGGGGTTCTGATCCGTGCTTCCGTTCCACAAAAAAACAGAACTTGTTCTATTTTTTTGCGGAATGGATGGATCACGGACCCCTTCAAGTTGATTGGGTCTCAATCCCATTGCCCGTGCATTGGGGACCACAAATTGAGGTCCCTAATACACGGAACAGAACCACAATGGCCGTTTGCAAGAGGCCTTAGGCTCCATTCACACGTCCGTAACAGTTTTGCGGATCCGCAAAACACAGACACCGGCAATGTGCGTTCCAAAATTTGCGGACCGCACATCACTGGCACTATAATAGAAAATGGTTAATCTTATGGACATGTTCTATTCTTTTGCAAAAATGGAATTGCCGATGAGGAAGTGCGGATCTGGAAATGCGGATGCAGACAGCACATAGTGTGATGTCCGCATCTTTTCTGTCCCCATTGGAAATTAATGGGTTTGCACCCGTTTCGCAAAATTGTGGAACGGATGCGGACCCATTTTGCGGACGTGTGATTGGAGCCTTAAGAGTGACGCCTGTCATACTAACGCACAGTAACTGTTTCTAAGCTATGCATGTTTCTGTGATGAACAGTGATGTACACCGAGATACACTCTCCCTGCAACCGGTAAATTGCTGATTTATAACACACTTCGTGACAAATTCGTGCAATCAATATTTATACCCTTGTCTACCACACGGGAAGACAGCAGGATGACATGGGCTTGAGACAGTTGGGTTGGCTTGGGTAAAGGTTTCACAATAGGGCCTAAAGCTTCCAGCTAAGTCTTTATATCTAACCTAAACTATTACTGAAGAGCTTTTCTCCTTCCCTTTCTGTTGTTAGAATGGACTAACTCTCGAACCGGTGAAGTTTGGGTTCGTCAGGTTCACATAAACTTCAGGTCAGAGTTTGGGTTTGGGACCTGAACTTGACCTGAACACCGAACCCGAACCCGGACCCCATTAAAGTCAATGAGGACCCGAACTTCACTTTATTATTTTCCGTTATAACATGGTTATAACGGAAACCAATAGCATTCTTAAGATAGAATGCTAAATAAAATAGCCATTGAGAGGTTAAAAATAATTAAAAAACGCACATCATCCACTTTAATGGGGTTCGGTGTTCGGGTCAAGTTCGGGGCCCAAACCCGAACTTTGATCTGAAGTTCGGCAAAACCTGGCGAACCCGAACTTCACCAGGTTTGCTCATCCCATGTTATAACGGAAAATAATAAAATCACCCGAACACTGAACCCGAACTTCAGTGAAAAAGTCCGGGTTCGGGTCCGGGTACCCGAACTCGCAAAGTTTGGTACGAGCCAGAACTTTGCAGTTCGGGTTAGCTCAACCCTAATCGAGACCATTTACCATCAATTCTAATCCATTCCGTGTTTATTCACCTTTCAGCTGGATTTTCTCCTTCACATTATCAGAGCTTTAGGGCATTTACTATAATGTTGTGTGGTTCGACACATAAACAGTCATTAACGTTCATGTGTCAAAAGTCTATTTTCTTAGAGCTAATGGAAATGGAAAACGCCCGGAAGTGGAATGAAAATAAAGGGATATGTAAATCGAGTGCACAAAATGCTAATCCTCTGTTAATCGCACATTACTGCATGTACTAGACGCTCACAACCAAGCAAAGCAGCCCGGGGGAGGCAAGTTTTCAATTTGGGTAATTGGTCCAGGCTGAGGTTTAAATCAAGGCTGATGAGCTGCTCCGGGTGATGACAAGTTTTTAAGATCTCAAGCCATGCCTTGTCATGGGATTGTGCACGCTGAAAGCCGCTCCGGGTGACATCTCTTGCTCGTCTGCTGTGTGAACTTAACAGGACATTCCCTTGTATACAGCTGCATGTCATATGACAGGGATCCAAACATATTGCCACCTTCCAAATAATGTTCAAACTGTTGTCACAGAGTCTCATACATGACCTGTTGACTTTCCTTCCTCTGGATCAACACTGAGGATCAGTTAAATTAGATGGACCTTCTAACTTTGTTACAGTGGTACCTCATCAGTAGGTTGATGCCCATGTCAAGAAGCCATGCATATGTTCTTCAAGCCTGCAAGTCCTTGAATATCTGGCAGCTAAGGGAACTCATAGACCTTCGCTACATGGGGCTGGCTGGGACCATTGGTGGACGTACACCGGATGTTACCTGTAGAGAAGACTTTGGATAATTTCCTTTGAAATGATAACTAGCTGGCCATTTCAAATTAGGTGACCTTACAGTACTATGTAGTCCCTAGTGCCAGTCCATGATATCAAGGCAGTCATTACTGTCTGACGAGTGTGTAGGTTGAGACAAGAACCTCTTTAAAGGGGGTTGTCTGATGCTTACTGGGTCCCCACTGGACTTATCATCCTGGTCCATCCAGGATATACACATTCAATCACAGGACATGACTATGATTGGCTGAGCGATCTTCTCCTCCCTTTTCTTGTGTGTCAAGCCCAGACCAGGACGTGTAGACCAGTAAGAACCCATCAAGCAACAGACCAGGGCGTGTAGACCAGTAGAGGTGATTATCAATTCTTTTATCTTTTTAAACGACTTTGAGCATTTTCCTAAAAATTGTTCCCCATTAGACAACCCATTTAAAGGGATATTACCATCTCAATAAAGTACGATAATATGTTAGCTAATGGAAATGTAATGATTTTGACAAATACCGTACGTTTCTCTTTTAAAACTATGCCATTGTGGAGATGTGGCTTCCTCTCCACCCCAACTCCCCATCTGTTTATTTCCACAGCCACCTATGGTTATGACCACGGCTGCGTCCCAGCAGTTATGGCTGCCTTTTCACATAGTATTCTGAATATTTTTACTGCTAGTTTGGCTGGAAATCAAGAATGGCCAAAAGGAAAATCGTAGATTCATATGTAGGTATCGTAAGGTAGAAAACCTTGAAGCGACAAATAGGTTTGGGTGCATTCCCATGTCATACGCCATCAATGTCAGATAGCTGCAGGTCCTATGTCAAGAACTGGGTCCCCGCAGTGAAGGAGAGCACAGCGGGCGTTTCGGTCGGACAAGTGCTCTTTGGTAGCTTTTTTATTACATGAGGCATGTAGAATCAACCATTTGGCAAATTGGTTGAACTGGAACATCTCCATGTACATGAACCAATCAATCAGCAACCAATCAGATTCTACCTTTCATATGTCAGAGCTCCTTAGGAAAAGGAAAGGTCTAATCTGATTGGTTGCTTTGGGCAACTAAGCCAGTTCTACTTAACACCAATTTTGTTAATAATTTTCCCAATGTGTTCATGCATTGACGCATGGCCCTATGTATCACAGCCATGAAAGTTTCCTCATTTTTGGTGTCAAGCTTAAAGAAAGGTATTCAGTAGAGAGGTCTCTGAGAACTTAGACTTGTTATTATAGGGAACATAAACTGCTTCAGAGGTTTTAGAGCCATTCAAGTGGTGTCCTTATAAACCCATAGCCATCATTAGTTTGGTGTTTGCCAAGGTCTTCAAGTGTTCTAAAGAAATCCACCCAGAAGTGGGCCACTGGATCCATTCAAGGAGGCAAATATTCTAACCGTAATAATCTTTTTTATAAGTGTTACTTTAATTACTACGTCAGACTGCCTCCTCCAAGCAGACTACAAGGTGAGTAGTCTCCCTCCTCCAAGCAGACTACAAGGTGTGTAGTCTCCCTCCTCCAAGCAGACTACACGGTGTGTAGTCTCCCTCCGCCAAGCAGACTACAAGGTGTGTAGTCTCCCTCCTCCAAGCAGACTACAAGGTGAGTAGTCTCCCTCCTCCAAGCAGACTACAAGGTGTGTAGTCTCCCTCCAGTCTCCCTCCGCCAAGCAGACTACAAGGTGTGTAGTCTCCCTCCACCAAGCAGACTACAAGGTGTGTAGTCTCCCTCCACCAAGCAGACTACAAGGTGTGTAGTCTCCCTCCGCCAAGCAGACTACAAGGTGTGTAGTCTCCCTCCGCCAAGCAGACTACAAGGTGTGTAGTCTCCCTCCTCCAAGCACACTACAAGGTGTGTAGTCTCCCTCCGCCAAGCAGACTACAAGGTGTGTAGTCTCCCTCCGCCAAGCAGACTACAAGGTGTGTAGTCTCCCTCCTGCCTGAAGAAGGGTGTGAAACGCTGGTCACTTTTGTCTGTTATGGTGGTGTAAATAAAGTGCCCACAATTATGTGTTTGACTCTCCCGAGTGATGTCTCTCTGCTTTGCGAACACATCTCTCAGTTGTATGAACTTGGACTGGAACTGTTGTTGCCCCGCTGGGTTTGGGGCAGTTCGCTTGGTTGACACCATGGCACAAGACATTGCATGTCTGGTCAAGTTCTGTGAAAGGTGGTGGCCACAAGGACACATGGAGGTAGAGCAGTGGTCAGAAACCTCCGGCACTCCAGGTGTTGTAAAACTACATCTACCATCATGCAAACTTGTTTAGCTGTTCTCTGAACTCCCAGAGAAATGAAAGGAGAATGCTGGGAGTTGCAGTTTCACAGCACAGCAGGTGGAGTGCCCAAGGTTGCTGATCCCTGAGGTAGAGAGTGGTTGACTGGTGCATGCCACTTGTCGGTGGCAGAGGAACCCACAATGGCACTGTAGGGCAGACTGTGTAGCCTACAGGCAATTTAGCAGACCATGACTTGGTGATAACTCCTGTGGAAGTTTAGATCCCCAACCGTGGTTAAGGACAGCACTGTAGGGTGGTGCCACATGTTTCCGATAAATCTGTTATTCTGCAGCATTTGTGTTTTACTTATTAGTCCTTCTTACTCAGTGGACTCTGTTATACTTTACCTTTATGATCCTTAAAGGGATTGTCCCACAAAAATGATCCTATATTTTTCAAACCAGCACCTGTATCTGAATACTTTTGCAATTGCATGTAATCAAAAATGTTGTATACCTACTGAATATCTCTATGGCGTAACCTGCTCTTTGTTCCTTTCCTTAGTTCTCCGTCCACCTCAGTAACATCTCTGAGGTGGTCGCACATGCTCAGTTCCATCCTTCAAATTCCCAACAGGGAGAGAGCTGAAGTAGAAAGAACACAACGCCTGAAAAAGGACACACCCCCTGAGCTGTGATAGGGAGACAGCTGCAGGAGAAAAGACGCACACCTGAGCTGCCAGCTTAAAATAAATCTAGCAGAACAATTGGAGCAATGAATGTGGAGATCTCTGGATCTGTCTGACGTGGAGGACTGGGTCTAGCTTTGTGAGAAAGAGACTTTCATGTACTATATGATGTCTGATTTAAAACCTTTTTTTTTACATTACTCATGAATTAGCCCCTTAAAATCTGAGAAAAAGCCTGAGGCTGTGCAAAATATGAAAAACATGGCTGTTTTCTTCAAAAGACAGCACCGCACTGCTACAATCTATCACGGAAAATGAAGCCGTGTTGCCATACGGCATAACACACATACAACATGTGGACAGGTGTGACGTTGTTTCTGGTAAAAGCAGCCATGTTTTCCAAATCGAGGACAACGTCTAAATCCGATTGGTTGGTTAGGAGACCTTAATTGGGTTGAAGCATTTTCTCTGAACATCTCCGGTTGCTTATGAGTTCTTCCTATTTCTCTGCCGTGCTTGTGTGTCCTTTTTGACATCTGGATGATCTCTCTTGTTTTCTGTTCTATTTAATTGACAACAGTCATTGACAGATTTTACTTCCGCATTTATCTATCATCTCTTTTTTTGTGAAATACCAACTCAAATATCCTGCTGTGATCTTCAAAAATCCGCCGTCTTTGGCCTTAATTTTTTAATATTCCCTTTTTGAAAATAATTTTATAAATAGTGCTTTGAAGAAAAATCATGAGAAAGTCGAAGGGAGGACTCCTTTCCCACCAACACGTCAAGGGTTCCCACAAAACTAAGCATGATAGACTGAAAACACTAAAACGAAGCGGCCATGGGGGGATATGGAAAAAACCCACAGATCCAGCCACAGAAAGTCCATTTGCTTCTACTTTGACTTTGAACAAAATATGCTTGTTCCCTTGTAATAAGGAACCAATTTTCAGCTTTGTATGGGAACATTTTCGTGCTACATACTTATTGGAGGTCACTCCCAGTTCAAACTGGAGATGATTTTTGTAACGGACCGTTTCTGCAGACAAGGGGTAAAAACCGTTTAGGCGATCGGCCCCCTTTACAGAGATATAGGCACAGCTACTGCATTACACCAAACTCCCGAACTGGATACAAAATAGCACTCCAACTCCCGTACTGGAACCTCCCAAATAGCTGCTAGCAGACGAACAGGAAAAGCAGACAATCAGCTTACACTCCTGGCAATCAGTCTCTAACAGCATACAGTGAATCCCCCCAAGAACGAGACGAGGCTCCGTATTGATGGTAAACAGGAATTCTAACATTTATTAACGGCTACCTGCCTGGTATTTATCCAGGTCTCCCACCTGGTGGACACTCCCCTAGAGGACCAGAAGGAAGACTGCGACACGGGATACAGCAGCCAATCACACACATTGGGACAATACAGACACCCCCAGCATATCTCTCCCTCTGCCTGTGATACCATCACCCTACATGGGTAATGCAATCATCACAGGCAGACGAATACACACTGTCTTCTGTCCTGGAGACAATTGAGGAGTCATTCAATTATCTCTCAGGACAAAGGGAAATCGCCAATACACATGTGGGGACAATAGGACAGACATCACTATTCAATACACAATGTCCCACCCTTTACAATACACACAGACATTTCAGAGACAAGACTCCATTATGCACATGGGGACACAGAACAAGCATTACTGTTAAAATACACCAGGTAAGACACATTACATTAAAACTATACATTTAACATATCCCCAGATAGCTCAGGTCTGAGCGCACATTATTAAGTGAATGGCGCTCAGACCACACGAATACAGTTTAATCGCCATGGAGCCAAAGTCTTTACAGTCAGTTTCATACGAATGGGCTCCATGGGATTCCTATCTGGGGTATAACACATTCAACCAAAACTACCGAACCCCAGGCAGAAAAGCACGAATTAAGCTTTTCTGCAGGTAAAAAGATGTCTTTTAACAGGGGGCCATAGTCCAAAGGCAGCAGGCGAGCAACCAGGTTTCTCCAATGCAATGTGGCGAGATTGGTCTCGTCACATCTCTCCCCTTTTCCAAACAGACTAACAGGGTATCTGACCTCCTGCCGGTCAGTGCCCTTGTTAGTCCAGCAGCCCACCCACAAAACACAATCAACAGCACAGCCCACCCACAATAAATAGTTACTGCAACTGGGTAGAGGAGAAGCTTGTCCATGTCCAGGTGCCTCACCACGGCTGTGCTGGGTACGGGTACGCTGACTTGGTGGGGTGCTGCATGGGCAGAGACCCGCCACTCTGCTCCTGTTGCCAGCGCTACTGGGAGGGTAGCCTGGTTGAAGCCTGGTTGTTGGAGGGGGAGACCGACTGTCTCCCTTTAGATATACAGTCCTGCTGCTGGAGACCGACTGTCTCCCCTTTGGTTACACAGCTCTGCTGCTGGAGTCCGACTGTCTCCCTTTGGTTACACAGCTCTGCTGCTGGGGAAAGGAGACTGAGCTCTCTATTCCCTGCCCATTAATGATCCGCCGCTGGGGAGAGGTGGTAGTAAGCTCTTCTCCCATACATACCTTCCTCCTCAGTGGAGGGAGACCGACTGTCTCTCCTCCCAATACAGAGTCCTGCTGCTGGAGAAAGGAGACTGGGCTCTCTATTCCCTGCTGGTTACTCTGCCGCTGGGGACTGGAGACCGGGCTCCCAATTCCCAACAAATAATACTGCCGCTGGGGAATGGAGACCGGGCTCCCAATTCCCGAAAAATCACGCTGCTGATGTGGGGCAGGAACAACTACCTCTGCCCCCTGTAGCTCAGCTCTGCCGCTGGGGAATGGAGCTCAGGCTCCCAACTCCCTGTAATATCTCCCGCTGGGGAATGGAGCTCAGGCTCCCAATTCCCTGCAATATCTCCCGCTGGGGAATGGAGCTCAGGCTCCCAATCCCTGCAATATCTCCCGCTGGGGAATGGAGCTCAGGCTCCCAATTCCCTGCAATATCGGTGGAGAGACCTCGGTCCCATCTCCACCTGCCGCCTGGGGTTCCTCCCAGTAAATTTCAATAATGTCTTCCCAGCGGAATGGGTCTGGAACTGGATCTGTCACCTTGCTGTCCTGCTGAGCCTTCCCAATGGAGTGGAAGAGATCTCGGTAGTCCTGCTCCAGTTCCCACTCCAGGGTTGCTAGGTGAGCCAGGTCTTGCTCTACCTCATGGGGGTCATCCCCGTCATGCCTAGCCTCCCTCTCGTAGAAAATGTCCTGAAGTCTGTTCTGCGCAGGACTCCCGAAGTCAGGCTCTGCAAAGGACTCCCATAACAAGCCAGAACCATCAAACTCCTCTCCCTCTGGCTTGTCATGCTCGGCTGTCCAGGGTATATACTGTGCCATATACCACCAGAGCGCCTGGTAGGCATCCTCCAGCCATAGCTCCTGCCATACCCGGTGCTCTAGTTCCTTCACCCATTCATCAAGGGGCTGCTCTCCCAGAAAGGGCATCCGCAGGGCCACTTGCTTCTGCCACCGCTGCTCTTCACTGGGGAGACTCTCACCCCGCTGGTATTGTACATTGTCCAGGGCCTGGTACCAGATGCCTTTCCTTAATGCATCCCGGCCATCCAGGTCCTCCTCCTCGTATGACACTGCTGGTTCCATTCTGGTGCTTTTAGGTCGCTGTACTGGGACATGCGTTGCCCCCACTTGTAAATCCAAGGAAATGGTGTCTCCTGTAGCTGTCCTTCTGGCTGTAGGAACGATCCCGCTGCTCGCCACCAATTGTAACGGACCGTTGCTGCAGACAAGGGGTAAAACCGTTTAGGCGATCGGCCCCTTTACAGAGATATAGGCACAGCTACTGCAGAACACCAAACTCCCGAACTGGATACAAAATAGCACTCCAACTCCCGTACTGGAACCTTCCCAAATAGCTGCTAGCAGACGAACAGGAAAAGCAGACAATCAGCTTACACTCCTGGCAATCAGTCTCTAACAGCATACAGTGAATCCCCCAAGAACGAGACGAGGCTCCGTATTGATGGTAAACAGGAATTCTAACATTTATTAACGGCTACCTGCCTGGTATTTATCCAGGTCTCCCACCTGGTGGACACTCCCCTAGAGGACCAGAAGGAAGACTGCGACACGGGATACAGCAGCCAATCACACACATTGGGACAATACAGACACCCCCAGCATATCTCCTCCCTCTGCCTGTGATACCATCACCCTACATGGGTAATGCAATCATCACAGGCAGACGAATACACAATGTCTTTCTGTCCTGGAGACAATTGAGGAGTCATTCAATTATCTCTCAGGACAAAGGGAAATCGCCAATACACATGTGGGGACAATAGGACAGACATCACTATTCAATACACAATGTCCCACCCTTTACAATACACACAGACATTTCAGAGACAAGACTCCATTATGCACATGGGGACACAGAACAAGCATTACTGTTAAAATACACCAGGTAAGACACATTACATTAAAACTATACATTTAACATATCCCCAGATAGCTCAGGTCTGAGCGCACATTATTAAGTGAATGGCGCTCAGACCACACGAATACAGTTTAATCGCCATGGAGCCAAAGTCTTTACAGTCAGTTTCATACGAATGGGCTCCATGGGATTCCTATCTGGGGTATAACACATTCAACCAAAACTACCGAACCCCAGGCAGAAAAGCACGAATTAAGCTTTTCTGCAGGTAAAAAAGATGTCTTTTAACAGGGGGCCATAGTCCAAAGGCAGCAGGCGAGCAACCAGGTTTCTCCAATGCAATGTGGCGAGATTGGTATCGTCACATCTTTCTTGTCTTTCTCTCGGTTTGTCACATAGAAAACTAAGACCTTCTGTTATAAGGTACCAGAAACATTGTCAACGGCCAGAATATGATCTTCGCAAGTTGGCCAAATCTGCTGCTTGGCAAACATTGGACAATGACTACACCCAACACCTAAAGAAAAGTTCGGACAAGGTAGATTGACTCTTACTCAAAAAAATCTGCGCTCAATGGACACCTGCCATACTTGCTCTTGTCATGAAATGGTGTGGACAGTTGGCAGACTCAAGAATTTGGCCGACTCCAGTAAATTCTAAAAGTATGAAGACCTGTTTTCTTTGCAGTCTGTAGGGTAGATGGAACAAATATGATGGTATAAGTGGCGATCATTCGACACAGTGCGCCACAGGTCTTTCTACTAACAGAATTTGACACCATCTTTTATAATTTCTTGGATCTAGTATACTTTGAGACAACAAGATATGACTCAACATGATTTAGACGAGGACAAGACAAAGCGCAAATTATGTTTGGATAAAAAGGTCCGGAAAAATGACCTAAAAAAGGACTAGCATGGCACATTTCATGACACTTTTAGGTTCAGCCTGTTAATATATGCCATGGAGCACCATAAAACTGGAATATTGGCTGACAGATTATTACCGGTAATGGAGTCCCGTTCCATAAAGGGGTTTTCTGGGAGTAGAACATTGGATAAGTGTTGAGCGAAGCACAGCATTCGAAGTGGTATTTGTCCGAATTTTAGAAAAACTTAGATTCCTGATGAATCCGAATTTCCTTGTGCTTCGTGGTAACGGATCAGGTTTTCCTAAAATGGTGGCTACACGTGTTGCAAAGCGAAACTAAGTATAGAGGAGACACGCTGAGAATGCAAGATCACCCATAATCCATAATCGGATGCAGCCAGCCAATCCGCAGATAGCCATCCCCTGTGAAAGGCAGATGGCAGAAGAAGGGCTCCCACCTCTAGGGCAGGAGAGCGCTGGGGTTGGAGAAGTGGTTATGCCAGCATATTGTGCCACCACCTAACCAGTCAAACCCCATACCAACAGCATCCCCTGTTTAAAGGTGCATTAAAGGTGCAGTGCGGCCATTAACAATGAAGAAGGACTATACAGTGCGGTCTTCATTGTTAAATGAATGGCAGCTGTGGGCTAATTGGTTATGCAGTTCTTCACATAGCCATACCTTAAGGCAGGGTTGCCTGGGTATACCTGATTTATAGTGATTTGCAACAAATTAATTTGGAACAAATTTAACTTCTTGGGGAACTTTAGCGAAGCTGCCTAATTAAATTTTTCAAAACTTCTCACATCTCTACCAAGGATAGATCATCAATATCAAATTGGTGGGGGTTCAACTAGAGTCGGACTGGGATTCCTTGGGCCTACCAGAAGAAATTATTCTGAAGGCCCAACCCTCGTGTTGCTAAGAAAGTATAATAGGTTTTTAATCAAAGAAATAGACCCTAGTGACATGTGATTGGCTCCAAAGGACTTGTGAGGACCACTATAGTATTAGATCCTGGGCCTACTGGAGGATGATCTGGTACTCTGGTGGGCCAGTCCAACCCTAGAGTCAAGAGGCATAGTCGTCAGCCGCAAACCATCTAGAGTGCATGGCTTTAGAATTGGTGATGTTGAATTGTAGTGATGTTTGATATTGGGTTGGGTTTAGACTGGGATCAAACTGGTTTTTCTCTCTAAATGTTGTTGTTTAAAAATGTATTGGTCTTCTGGACCAGGGAATATGGTGGCCCCAGCCACACAACTATCATGGCACTTTGAGTTCCTGTGACAAAAGCGCGTTACAAATGTTTGTCATTGTCAAAACCTGTACAAGGAGATGGAAACAGGGGCTCTTCTCCAACTTTGTCATAGTTCTTAAGGTCGATGACTACCAGCTGGAGAGCAGACAACTTTGATGCAATGTGTGCAAGTAAGACACGATGAATTGAACGTACCAGAGACAGTGCACACGATCCATGATTGCTCAACAAGATGTTCTGGGCACTATCATGTTGTACTTCTCAGCATTCCAGGTGTTATGCTGGGATTCATTGATCTTTTAAACTATGATCCTCCCATATAAATCAGTATATCATTAAAACCACACAATTCTGCAGCCGTAGGGCCTCTATATACCTTAATAAGACACAGATCAGCAGTATAGAAAGAAGCAATAGAAAGCGTAACACCCAATGCAGTTGACTAGTCCACTATTCAGGTCAGATTCATTCTTCTGTTTCCACTGGATTAAATTCGAGCTAAGGTAAGGGTGGACACATGTACTCAGTCTAAAATGAAACCCACAAGGTAGAAGGTGTTCATTCTCAATGTGGTGTAAATGTGCAATGACAGGGTGGGTGAGGGCAGAGAGGATAGGAGTGGTGGTAGCAGTCCTGAGAGGGGTAGTGGTACTGACAGCTTACAGTGGCAGTCCTTCTCTCTCGGGCCATACAGTGGATGGATGGCGCACCCTTTATTCCCTCGTGGTACACCTTGATATTTGGGCTCCTGCCTGGTGGTAACCAGGGCTGCCTTTGACGAGGATGGTTGGCCGGGTGCAAGGCAAGAATACAGATGTGGCCGGCGGATGGTGAAGTCAATAACCAGGCCACAAATTGCAATAAATAACAGTCTCTTTCCAGAGTTGATGTTAGGAATAGTAGTAGTACATATAGCAGCAATAAGACAGTTCCAAAGTATATCACAGGGCTATCTTCTCTCAGTAGCAACGTATAGGCAAAGTATAGGCAGCAACACTGATGGTATAGTAGTAGACTCTTCTTCTAAACACTTTGCAGTTTTCCAAATAACCACAGGTGTGCTATACTGTCGTTAGCAGGAAAGGGATGCAAATGAGCTCTTAGCAAGCTCTGTCTCTAATGCCACCAGATTTAACACTGTCTGCAGATGAGATGCTGGTTTATTTAATATCCAGTCATGTCTCAAGGCCTATATAAAGGGTCGCTGCCTTACTACATCTGGTGGCATCAGAGGCAGAGCTTGTTAAGAGCTCATTTACATCCCTTTCTTCCCAGAATTCCAGAGGAGCAATGTATATTCTATAAGTCTCCTCACAAAACTAAGGCGGTCTCTCCCCAAGGAGAGATAGTCCCCCCAAATACTGTCCTTATTACCTACTTCTGTAGTTCCTGGGCTAAGGGGTATGTTAGATGCTGGAGGCAATAATCCCTTCCAAAATACTTGTTAATTCCAGCACTTTGTGACTTAGGGTGGGATATCCGCGACCTGCATATATACCCTATGTGTGGATATTTGAGTAATGCTAAAACACAGTGCGTGTATGCAAATTCATCAATCAATAGTTGCCACGTTCGGATACTGAGGCCGGGTTAAATATATGGTTCCTAATGGAGGTGGTGGGGTCACTATTCAGCCCTTTTACTGTCTGTTTGCTCTGGTGTCCACTGAAAGATCTGCCGTAACATTGGCTCAGCTGAGCAATCGCCCTGAAAAGGGCGACCCTACCAAACATTGGAGCTTATTCCTTGGCCTCTCCCTATAACTTTGTTCTTAATTGAAGCCGCTAAACCTACGCGTTTCACCAGGGAGAAAACCTGGTTCATCAGGGATCGATGTGCAACAGGGAAAAATGTCAGTGGCAAGTTGCCTGTGTGTCTGCCAGACTTTTGTGGCGCTAATCCCACCCCAGAAGGGGCTCTCCCTGTTCAGCGTCCTATCAAGCGGTAGGTGTGAAGTTACCTCCGTCCACTGCGGGAGTCGATCTCAGTAGCCAGGAAGACTGTGTAGAGCCGTTATACTCTATATTATGGGCTCTCATTACATCGGAACGGAATCCGCTTTATTACTCTTTTCCGGTTTGTGGACAAGAATAGGCATTTCTACAATGGGCCGCGTTCCATTCCGCAAATTTTGTTCCGCAGTGATTTGCGGATCTGCGGTTTGCGGACTGCAAAACACCAACGGTCGTGTCCATGAGGCCTAAGATTGCTTTAGTGAATGTGCTGTTTAAGATTTTATCGCTTGAAGGAACTTGTTTTTGAGCAATTACTCCACAGACGCAGGTGCCCCATGGGTATTACCAGGTTCTAGACCTTCTAGGATGACTCGACCATTTTTCTTAGGGGTCCTCTGGAAGTAGAGTTACTACCCTGGCAGCTGAAGTCAAGACAGTTGTTCAATGGATATGGTCCTAGCTCTCAGGAACATAGCACATTTAGGCCTTTTCCCTTGCTGTCCTGGAATCACACTACTTAATCAGCCAAGGGTTGGACCAGGTCCATCACCCTGGAAACCTAAATAGTCTACCAATTTGTAAACCATTTGGTTGTCTAATTGATATTGAGTAAATAAATCTCATCATTTAACTCTGCAACCAAGAAGTTCAGCCTCATTGTCCTGACAACTAAATGCAATCGGCAGTACGTGACGTGATCACAAAAAGATTCCTGTGTTCCTCTGGGGGAGTTTTTTATTAAATTAAAATACTTTTCATTTGATTAAGGTGCATTACCTCCCATAAAGTTGCCTTACTAACTGAGCCAAGCTTGTAGACCTTGAAATACTGTAGACCTTCCACAAGAATATTTACACAGTAGCTCCAACCCAAACCCATGAATGACCTCTGCTCCTTCTCGAAAGTCTACATATAGAAACCCACAAAGCTAAAATAAACTCTAGTACTTTACCTTTGTTTCTACTCAAGTGAAAAATAGTACGTAGATCCCAAAAAACAATAAATTTCCCCATAGCAATTTTGCACCATGTCCACCATGTACAATGCCATAGGATTCCACCATGCCACAATGTGGTTAACCTCACGAGTTCAAGTGGTGACCAAGAAAAACTACACAAAACTAAGACAAATATAACAAAAAGAACCATGTTTCATTCAGCAGTAGTCATCAACAGAAAGAAATGTTCTCGAGGGATCACTTATCACAAGGTAATCACAAAAAGCCACAATTCAGTAGAAGATACATTTTATATTCCCAAATGTTGTATGCCCTTATCTTGTGATATCAATTATGATTTGTGCTGAGGTTTATCTCACTGTCACACCTCATGCTGAAGGTAGAGGGACAACATTATCTTAAGGGCTTCTGTCACCCCCCAAAAGTCATTTTTCTTTTTTGGGCTTACTAAAATCCTTATAGGGCGATTATTCTATATATACTGTTTTTACCTTTTTCTGGCGGTTACTCGCTGGTAGCCGCCGCATCCTCCTTTCCAAAAAATGCCCCCTCCTCCTGTTGAGTGACAGGGCCAGCGAGCGCTCTCCTCTCTGGCTTGCCCAGTCTCCGTTCCAAATCTCGCGCCTGCGCCGTCCGGTCTTCAGTCGCGCAGGCGACTGAGATAGGCGCTCGCAGCCGCTGCCTCAGTGCGCCAGAGCGATGACGTCACATCTACACCCGGAAGAGAAGTCGCTGGCATCTTCTCTTCCGGGTGTAGATGTGACGTCATCGGCGCAGGCGCACTGAGGAAGGAGCGGCCGAGCGAGCGTCCTCCTCTCAGTGCGCCTGCGCCGACTGAAGACTGATACTGTCACTCAACAGGAGGAGGGGGCTTTTTTTGGAAAGGAGGATGCGGCGGCTACCAGCAAGTAACGCCCTACTTGCTGGTAGCAAGGTAATTTACATATTTTAAAAGTGCGTTTTTTAGCGAAAATAACCAACAGAAAAAGTTAAAAACAGTATATATAGAATAATCGCCCTATAAGGATTTTAGTAAGTCCAAAAAAGAAAAATGACTTTTGGGGGGTGACAGAAGCCCTTTAACCTCTTAGCTTATCGTGTAGTAAAGTGTACCTAACCTTTCAATAAACTATGCTGTATGTACATGAGGAGTAACACTAGTATTGGCCATTATATCACTTGTTTAAGGCATTTTTAGCAATTTTCCTCAGTGCATAGTGAATATCTGGTTTGCAGTTCTCCAAGACATAGCAGGTGGAGATTAGTTGCCATCCACCGCACACAGAAAGTAGAGGAGAATCTCTCGCTCAGAAGTATAACCCATGATTATGAAGGACATTACAGCGAGCTACTGACATGTATTGGTTGTGAATTTATCACTTGTGCTGAGCTATAAATCTCCAATCTAGCTGTGCAGACTACTGTCTCCCTTTGAGTCCCATTTCCCTCATGCTGCTGCTCACTTCTTCCCCTCCCCTCTCCATAGACTTGTATTGACACGGGAAATATGATCCTCAGTGGAGATGTTCTGTCCTGAGTTCCAAGTGAAAATTAATAAGCAGGGGAGGGGGGGTAACCAGCTGATAACATAAGACCTGGACATTTCTCACTGATAAAACATATTATAAAGTTTCTTATAGTCGCTTGTACTGTTGGCTCATGTAAAGCTGTGTGACAGTACAGTGACTCTTTTTTAACAATGATTCCTGCATAGCTGCTCTTTCCACATACTTAGTGGTAAAGAAGTAATCATTTCAATGTCTGCTCAGGTCACCAGATATTCTTAACGATATACTAATATATTACTTGAAAGACCATCTGTCAGCAGGATCAACACTATTAAACCAGGCCTAATGCTTGGCAGGGCTGAGCCTGCTGATTAAAACTATAAAACCACCATGGACCGCCCTTGGTGCAATTAAGCCTCAAAAGAAGGAGTTTGGTTCATGTTATATCCTTGACCAGATGCACGGGAACTTGTTTGCATTTGAATACCAGGTCACCCTGTCAAGAAAGATGGCCCTACATGGTGGATGACTCTCTTTTGGCCAACAGCTCTCTCTTCCAAACCTCCAGACATATGCATGCATGTTACCTGAAGAGGGATAAAGCTGATGCCAAACATCTCTGGCAGCATCTTATCTCCTGGACTACAAAAAGAACTGGATATGTTAAAATCCATCTCCTCAATCTTCCAATAAACCAGCTGTTGAGAGAAAGTTGACATACTTCCATACACGTTAGGTGGTCGGCTGGTCCCACCACATCTTCTCAGTGCAAAATTGACTTCTGCATCACAGGGTTTTTTGCCTTCCTCTGGATCAACTTGTAGGAAACAGGATGAACTGGATGGACAGAGGGATTTTTTTGGTCTTATATACTATGTTACTATGGTACTATACAGTCATGTCAAGATGGCAACATGAAACGGTGCATCATGGGAGGTCACCAAAATATAATAATATCGTGTGGTTAACCTCACAAGTTCAAGTGGTGACCAAGAAGAACTAGACAAAACTTCTAAGACAAGAAATGGAAACAACTTCCTATTCTGTCCAGGAGGAGTCTAGAGCTATGGATTAGTACAGCGCAGTAAAGCACAACATTGGCCCTAGAGCCTCAGGGTGAGGACGGGGCCTGAAACCCATTCTTGTGTGTATCTAAGCTCAGATACAGAGGGTCCTTGTACATGCTGGACCAGGGAGGCTGACCGTTTGGATTTACATTATATATTATGAATGGCTGTCGGACTGGACCACAGGGGAACAGGTGAATCCTCCGGTAGTCGCTTGAGAAAGGTGAGCACCTATCCCCGACCCCTGCACAGGTGACACATGGCACCGGACACTGACTGCACTACATATAGATAGGCATGTTTATAGAAAAAACTGCATAACAAATTACCAGTTTATTATTATAGATGCATTAGGTGGCCGAGATGACTTCTAGGTACAGAGACAGGCCGCCAGTATCACCTTTCCCCAGGGAGCCTTCTTCTCAAGATGCTGAAAAAAGCCCCAAAATCCATCATGGTGTAGAGTCTTGCTGCTGCTGTGGGAGCAGATGATATTTGCATGTAACTTTTCAGTGGGTCCCAAGAACTAATTTTACTGCTGGGCCCAAGGGACCCCAGTCCGACACTGCGCACATGTAACATCTAATCCACGTTCTGTCATCTACCATACGTCCTCCCTTATAGTAACGATGGAGAATGAGACAGATCTGCGGCAGACTTGGCGGCTGACACCGAAACTCAGCTCTGCTGAGACACGTCTGCCTACAGCCCGAAGGCGCAGAACATGGGAAGAAGAAACCCAAACCTGGTGACAGACAGTGAGATACATACAGTATACCGGGAAATGTATACAGGGATAGCAGGGAAAAGGGATCTATCTATCTATCTATCTATCTATCTATCTATCTATCTATCTCCTATCTATCTATCTATCTATCTATCTATCTATCTATCTATCTATCTATCTCCTATCAAATCAATCAAATCAAATCAAATAAGCTTTATTAGCAGGAGTAAATACATTTTAGCATTGCCAAAGCAAGTGGGAAGTAATCGGGTAGGGTTGGGGGGTGGGGACACGTCCAGGGTGGGGATATAGGAGTCCTGGCTCCTCTCAGTCTATGGCAGGCAGTAATATGTAGTGTTCTCCTCTTCCCCCAGCAGTATGGGAGTCTCTTCCTCCTCCATGGAGGTGAAGTCTGGGCAGAGATCAGACAGTCTCCTGAAGTCATCGTCCCTCACTGCTGAGTATTGGGGGCACCGCAGCAGGAAATGAGCCTCATCCTTCACAACCTCCTGGTCGCACTGCGGGCACAGTCTACTCTCCCTGGGCTGGTACCTCTGTTGGTGACGCCTGGATTTGATGAGCAGGCTGTGGGCGCTCAGTCTGTAGTGGTTTAGGATCTGTCGGTCCCTGGGGTTGGGAAGTTTCTCCAGATAGCGGCCAGTTTGTACTCCCTTTGCAGGCTTCTATCTATCTATCTATCTATCTATCTATCTATCTCATATCTATCTATCTATCTATCTATCTATCTATCTATCTATCTATCTATCTATCTATCTCATATCTCTCTATCTATCTATCTATCTATCTATCTCTATCTATCTATCTATCTATCTATTTATTTATTTATCTATCTCATATCTATCTATCTATCTATCTATCTATCTATCTATCTATCTATCTATCTATCTATCTATCTATCTATCTATCTCATATCTCTCTATCTATCTATCTATCTATCTATCTATCTATCTATCTATCTATCTATCTATCTCTCTACCAACCATAAAAAGTATAATAAAAATAAACTCCATGGCACTTCCAAAAGAAAAAAAGTCTTTGTTTAGTCACCAGATAGCAATGTTTCAGTCCTCTCAATGGGACCTTTCTCAAGCAGTGACAAAGATACAATGTTGCCAAGTACAAATATAAATACAGCTTCATGATAATTGATCATCAAATACAGTTAATAAATAAGTGGAAATACATATATAATTTAAAAAAAGGTGGGGGGTTCAGTCAGCACAACCCTATATGCAGGTGCACATTGCTATGGCGAAATACACATACAAACGCAAAAACAAAAATGCAATGGCATCTGCAACCAGCACTCTCCCCTGCCCTCATGCTGGATGTTGAATGAGGCATTAATGTACATTTTGGCCAAAGCGTAATAAGCCACTCACCACGTCAAGGTCGCCTCCATGAGTGGTCCCTAACACTAGTTTCTGTTATGGGCCATGACAGCCACACAAAATCCAGGGAGCACAGGTGCAGCATGCATGCCAGGTACACTCTGCTTGTAACCCCGTCTGGTGCCATAACAACTTCAATCAGATCCAAGGATGCAAGTACCAACATGCATGCTGACCCCACTATATACTTCTCCTGGAGCCAAATGGCTACTGGTAGGTGCCATAAAAGCAGACCCAGTTTTATACTGACTTTAAAACCAGCCTCCAGGGCAGACTAACTAGTCAGGTGTTCAGTCAGCACAACACAAGAGTGCTGGTTGCAGAGTTACATTGCATTTTTGTTTTTGCGTTTGTATGTGTATTTCGCCATAGCAATGTGCACCTGCATATATGGTTGTGCTGACTGAACCCCCCCCCCATCTTTTTTTTCTTTGTAGTATATATTGGAGGCATGGCGATCTCCATGCAGTCGTGCACACCTGACTAGTTAGTCTGCTTTTATAGTGCTTACCAGTAGCCATTTGGCTCCAGGAGAAGTATATAGTGGGTTCAGCATGCATGTTGGTACTTGCATCCCTAGATCTGATTGAAGCTGTTATGGCACCAGACGGGGTTACAAGCAGAGTGTACCTGGCATGCATGCTGCACCTGTGCTCCCTGGATTTTGTGTGGCTGTCATGGCCCATAACAGGTAGGAGCTAGTGTTAGGGACCACTCATGGAGGCGACCTTGACGTGGTGAGTGTGCGTATTACGCTTTGGCCAAAATGTACACTAATGCCTCATTCAACATCCAGCATGGAGGCAGCGCAGAGTGCTGGTTGCAGAGTGCCATTGCATTTTTCTTTTTACATATATAATTTAGACACAGAAATGGCCTAAAAACACCAAGTGCCATAGTGAATAAATATATAAAATCCAAAAAAGAAAAAAAAATCATAACAGTATATGTATATCCATAACACACACATAACTGAACATAATTAAAAACATAGCACAGTTGTGATTACCCAGGTGCAGAATTAAAAACATGAATGAATACGGAGGAGCACTGACCAGCATGGATCCGGGACACATGTGTTTGGCGTCTGAAGTTACAGACTGCACATGTCTAAGGAGTGTTTATAAGAGGCGCTCATTCCACAACCCAAACTACGGGACAGCAGGTCACATGATCGCGCCGTAGTTGGAACGCACAATGACCTGCAAGCGGGTACCTAGCAAAGCGGCCACATGATCGCATGATCACTGAAAAACACAGTGAACCGCAAGCTTACAGCGATGCGACCAACTAGCTGAAAATGATATATATATCACAGTGATTGTACATTGGAAGAATGTGTGTCTCTTGCCATCTCATATATGGATAATAATATTATATAAAGGGAACTGGGGTGAGATGCTACATTAATATTATGACCCTGGATTTCCAAAAGGTTCGGTGCAGCTTCCTCCACATCCAAACCGCGTTGGAGGGTCGACACAGCCGCTCGGTATCTGTATAACAGACTCAAACACCGCTGTGTCAAACCACAGATCCAATTCTAAAGTAAGAAGAGTAAGGCCCCTTTCACACGGGCGAGTTTTCCGCGCAGGTGCAATGCGTGAGGAGGACGCATTGCACCCGCACTGAATCCGGACCCATTCATTTCTATGGGGCTGTGCACATGAGCGGTGATTTTCACGCATCACTTCTGCGTTGCGTGAAAATCGCAGCATGTTCTATATTCTGCGTTTTCACGCAACGCAGGCCCCATAGAAGTGAATGGGGATGCGGAAAATCGCAAGCATCCGCAACCAGAGTGCGGATGCGTTGCGATTTTCCCGCATTGTTGCTTAGCAACGGGACCCAATCTCTATTATTTCCCATTATAACATGGTTATAAGGGAAATAATAGCATTCTTAATAAAGAATGCATTGTTAAATGATGAGGAAGGGGTTAAAAATAGTAAAGTTAACTTACCTTAGCCACTTGATCGCGTAGTCGCGATCTGTCCTCTCTTTCCTGCAGCATCGATGATCTAAAGGACCTGTGATGACGTCACATCACATGGCCCAATCACCTGCTCCATCACTATGGTGATGGAGCATGTGATTGGTCCATGTGACCATGTGACATCATCCAGGTCCTAACCACTATCCTCAGGCTGTGGATAGTGCTTAGGACCTTGGATGATGTCACGTGGTCACATGGACCAATCACATGCTCCATCACCATAGTGATGGAGCAGGTGATTGGGCCATGTGATGCTGTGACATCATCACAGGTCCTTTACATCTTTCAAGCTAACGGAGAGGAGGCCGGGCTTCGCGATCAAATGGACCAGGTAAGTTATGATTAGTTTATTATTTTTAACCCATTCTGCACCGGGTTTAACATTAGGGAGATGGCCAAGGGTATTATTTTACATTATAACTATGTTATAATGTGAAATAATACCAGCGGGACAATTTCTGACCCAAACATGCACTTCTGTGAAGAAGTGCAGGTTCGGGTCTGGGTACCAAAAGTGCCGATTTTTCTCCCGCGCGTGCAAAACGCATGACAGCGCTTTGCACTCGCAGGGAAAAATCGCGGCAATTCCCGCAACGCACCCGCACTGTTTGACGGAGTGCACCCGCAACGCCCGTGTGAAAGAGGCCTAAGGGTACTTTCACACTTGCGTTTTTCTTTTCCGGCATAGAGTTCCGTCCTCGGGGCTCTATGCCAGAAAAAAAATGATCAGTATTATCCCCAATGCGTTCTGAATGGAGAGAAATCCGTTCAGGATGCATCCGGATGTCTTCAGTTCAGTAGTCAAACGTTTTTTAGACAGCGAAAATACCGCAGCATGCTGCAGTATTATCTCCGTCTAAAATTTCGGAGCACATGATGGATTGCCGGATCCGGCATTAATTCCTATTGACTTGTATTAGTGCCGGATCAGGCATTACAAATGCCGCCACGACGGATCCGTCCTTCTGGTCTGCGCATGCGCAGACCTTTAAAACAGTGAAAAAAAAATCAAGACGGATCCGTCTCTCCATCTGAAAACTGACCGACGGATCCGCACTTGCGATGCATTTGTGAGACGGATCCGTCTCCAAATGCTTTTAGTTGTCATGCGGTATGACGAATCCTACCAGATCTTCACACCGCAAGTGTAAAAGTAGCCTAATAAAAGAATCATTGTATACAAAATGGCATGTCAATCCGTCTCCACTTACAACAATTGTGTTACATGGGGCAGACAGACAATGAAGCTCCATATCAGACCCATACCGAAAATTCAGCATTCATACATTACATGGAACATCAAAAACCATTTAATGATGAAATGAAAATATAAAGAATATAAAGAATAATAATTCTGTTATATAAAGATAGTGCATCCCGTCCCTATCTCCTCATTATATTGAAAGAATTTTGAATAATACTAATGATGGAAAGAAGACATAAAACAATCCGAAATGCACTCCAATATTTACTGACATAAAACAGTAATATACTACATGGAAAACATCCACAAAAAGAAAAGAGGCGCTCCACGCTGGTGCCACTTGTGCGGTAATCCTCATCCATTATCTGCAAGACAGAAAGGCTACTTAGTTTCAATAAATATACAGAGATGTAAAAATAGCACCAAGATCTACACAAAAAGAGAATTAGACAAAGGGTGCTCAGTTATGAGATCCAATGGATTTCACATCTCTTCAAAGTCAAGTTTCTATTGCCCTCTTTACGGGAGACTGGGACCTGATCTAATAACATACATTTGAGATCACCTTCCTTGTTATCAGGCTCCAAGCTGTTTCCTAATTGTATCCCTATGCTGATTAAGACGAGTCTTAAAATCCAAAGAGGTTTCACCTACATATAACATGTTGCAAGGGCACCAAAGAACATAAACTACAATTGTGGAATCACACATTAAATAATGCTTAGGCCTCTTTCACACTTGTGTTGTGAAGATCCGGCGTGCACTTCCGTCGCCGGAATGCACGCCGGATCCGGCACAACGCAAGTGAACTGAAAGCATTTGAAGACTGATCAGTCTTCAAAATGCTTTCAGTGTTACTATGGCAGCCAGGACGCTACTAGCGCCCCGCGCGCATGGATCACGTGATCCATGCGATCACGTGATCTATGCACTGGGGCACCCTGACATCATCCTGGAGCGTCCCGGGAGCCGCATGGAATGTAAGTATGCCGCTCCCCCGCTCCCCCTACTGTTTACTATGGCAACCAGGACTTTAGCGTCCTGGCTGCCATAGTAACCATTCACAAAAAGCTAAACGTCGGATCCGGACTAATGCCCTTCAATGGGCATTAATTCCGGATCCGGCGTTGCGGCATGTCTTCCGGATTTTTGGACGGAGACAAATCCGCAGCATGCTGCGCTTTTGTCAACGTACAAAAAACGTTGACATACTGAACTGATGCATCCTGAACGGATTTCTCTCCATTCAGGATGCATGGGGATAAAACTGATCAGTAGCTTTCCGTCCTAGAGATCCGAGGACGGAACTCTAGGACGGAAAGCTAAAACGCTGATGTGAAAGAGGCCTTAATAGTGTATTACCGTTGGTGGTAATAGGATGAGTGAAAGAACTTCCCTTCTGTATAAAGCGGCAATTCACACAATTCAGACATGGAAAACAACCGATTTCTTGACTACGCAAAAAACTTTGTCCCATTTTTTTTTGTGGGCATATATCCGCATGCAAGTTTATCCCTCAGGTTTTTTGGGCCTTCTGTATGATATGAGGGGAGGGAGTTTAAAATTTTGAATATTGTCATGTCCACCTTTTATGATTGTCCAAAGTTTGTTGACTATTTTCTTAATAATGTGACTATCCTCTGTATATGTAATAACCAGAGAAATCCTATTGAGGGATTTTTTGCCACGCTTTTTACCAAGAAGTTCAGACCGATGTTTTGTACGAATAGTAGTTAAATGCGAATTTAACACTGAATTGGGAAAGCCCCTGTTACGAAATGCTATAGTCATATTGTTAAGTGTCAGATCCAATTATACATCATTGCTGACAATATGCTTGGCATGTAAGATCTGACTCAACGGAAGAGATTTATTCATAGCCCTAGGTTGGGCACTATCCTACCTAAACATTGTGTTTTTATCAGTTGGTTTAACATAAACATATGTAGATAGATGCTCATTTTGTTATGTAACTTTTGTATCTAAAGAATGTATCTCTTCCGTTGAGTAGCTCAACGTACATTTGATATGATCATCAATGGTATTAGGAAAAGACAAAAAAAGAAAGAAGATGATGTTCAGTGCCAGTCCAAATGAGAAAAACTTCATCTATGTATCGCCACCACCTCAGTACATGGTCGAAGTTGTGCGACACATAGACATACGCTTCCTCCAAGAAGGAGACCGCCATGTTTGCATACGTCCAAGCCAAGTTAGACCCCATGGCGGTCCCCTTCATCTGCATGAAGAAATAATCTCCGAACAGAAAATAATTATATGTCAGCACCATATGTAAAAGACTCAGGATGAAATCCTGGCATCCCGTGGAAAATTCTAATTGTGTCAATGCTCTCCTAACAACATCTATGCCAAATAAATGTCTAATCGATATATATAGACTAACAATGTCGAGGGAAGCCAAAATGGCATTGGATGGAACCGTTGTCTCAGATAGTTTATTAAGAAAGTCAGTTGTATCCTGAATATATGATTTATCTGAAGTAGAATAAGTTTCCAGAGGGAAAAAAAAAGCAGTCTGGTTTGGGACCTACACTTATACAAGCAGACAAACAATGCGAGTTTGTGACCTTTCGCGTGTTTGATTTCAAGTGTGTGTTTGTATTAAGTGTGTGACTTTAGATTACGTGACTTGAGATTCAGGGACTTAGGAGGGGACTACAGTACGTTAGATTCTTATCAGTACACCATATTGTATTTTTTCTCTTTTCTTGCATAATCCCCATTTAGTATGACTTCCATTATTGACAGCGCAGTCCAGTTTACATCTTGTCTAATGTCTGCAGTCCTGGAACAGCCGTTTGAGGGTGCATATCTTTGTTCAAAATGTGAGCAAATTTGCCTGTTTGGAATTACACACAGAGTATCTAACCGGGTGAGTTTCAACACTGAGAAGCGTTGACAATTTGGAATAAAGTTTGCTGCTCACTGAGCAAGCGCTTTATGGGGTAGATGTGGGGAAGAGTGATAGCAAGGAGGCTCAGGAAAGTGAGGTAGCTAGTTGGATAACAGTTAGAAAGCAGTGTAGAGGGAAGAGTTCCAGCGAGACTAGCCCTGATCTGACACAAGGTTGGCAGATGAGGGGGATGTCAGTTTAGGGACAGCACTGCTGCAGCCGGAAACTTCCTCTGCCAGTCAGGAGAATGTCAGCTCCAGTAAGCAGGGGACCAGGAGAGCAGGGCAGGCCAGACAGGTGCTGGTAGTGGGAGACTCAATTATTAGGTGTATAAATAGAGCGATCTGTCACAAAGACCGGGACCGTCGAATGGTGTGTTGTCTTCCTGGTGCACGAATTCGACACATCGTGGATCAGGTTGACAGATTACTGGGAGGGGCTGTAAAAGATCCAGCAGTCATGGTCCATATCGGAACCAATGACAAAGTAAGAGGTAGGTGGCGAGTCCTTAAAAATGACTTTAGGGTTTAATTCAAAAACTTAGGGCAAGGATCTCAAAGGTAGTGTTTTCCAAAATACTACCTGTACCACGAGCACACAAGAAAGACAGCGGGAGATTAGGAAGGGGAACAAGTGGCTCAAGAACTGGTTTAGGAATGAGGGGTTTAGGTTCCTGGAGAACTGGGCTGACTTCTCTGTCGGCTACAGGCTCTATCGTAGAGATGGGCTGTACTCAATGGGGAAGGAGCAGCTGTTTTGGGGGAGAAGATGGCTAGGTTGAAGGAGTGTTTAAACTAGGGATGGGGGGGGGGTAATTAAGTTGTAGGAGGGGAAGATAGTGCAGATAGAGACTGGGGGCGAGGTAATGGGATTGGGGGAGGAGTGGAAGGAGGGACTAGAACAGTTCAGAAGGAAAGGTGTAGGGTAAGATATATACATAAACCTCTTAATTATGTGTATACTAATGCCAGAAGCCTGACTAATAAAACTGGGGAACTGGAATTAGTGATGTGTGAGGAGGACTATGACATGATGGGAATAACTTAATTGCCAAAGACAGTAAAACTAACTCTAAAATGTTCTTCAATTATATAAATGGTAAAAAGTATAAATCTGAAGGTGTCGACCCTTTACAGAGTAATGAGGGGGCACTTGCAGAGAGCGATGAGGAGAAAACAAAGGTAAAACACTCGGTAACACTAACATGGAAAAGGAATTTTAGTGAACAGCCAACTAAGCTGTAGAAACCAGTGTCAGGCAGCGGCTGCCAAGGCCAATAAGATAATGGGTTGCATCAGAAGGGACATAGACGCCCGTGATGAGAACATAGTCCTACCACTTTACACATCACTGGTCAGACCACACATGGAGTACTGTGTACAGTTCTGGGCTCCTGTGAACAAGACAGACATAGCAGAGCTGGAGAGGGTTCAGAGGAGGGCAACTAAAGTAATAACTGGAATGGGGCAACTACAGTACCCTGAAAGGTTATCAAAATTAGGGTTATTCACTTTAGAAAAAAGACGACTGAGGGGAGATCTAATAACTAAGAATATATATCAGGGGTCAGTAACAGAGATCTCTCCCATCATCTATTTATCCCCAGGACTGTGACTGTGAGGAGGGGACATCCTCTGCGTCTGGAGGAAAGAAGGTTTGTACACAAACATAGAAGAGGATTCTTTACGGTAAGAGCAGTGAGACTATGGATGTAGGGGACTGGATGTATTTCTGGAGTGTAATAATATTACAGGCTACAGCTACTAGAGAGGGGTCGTTGATCCAGGGAGTTATTCTGATGCCTGATTGGAGTCAGGAAGGAATTTTTTCCCCCTTAAATGGGGAAAATTGGCTTCTACCTCACAGTTTTTTGTGCCTTCCTTGGATCAACTTGCAGGATAACAGGCTGAACTGGATGGACAGATGTCTTTTTTTGGCCTTATGTACTATACACTGTTACTATGTTACAGTACGTAGAACCTTATCTACAAAGAAAGAGATGTTACTCAATAGGGACCCCTTACCGGAAACAATTGGCCTGCCCGGTGGGTTATTTAAATCTTTATGTATTTTTGGCAGTAGATACAATATTGGAGTAGTTGGATGTGTAACAGTGAGAAATTCTTTCGACTTAGTATCAATGTAACATGCCTGAAGTCCTTCATGTAGGATATGGTTAATTTTTCTCTCAATGTCCCATTTGGGATCCCCATTTAGTTGTTGATAAACTGAACAATTCTGTAACTGTCTATATGCTTCTTCAATGTATTTATGAGTATTTCAACCGCACAACCCTTACATCTTGCTGCACTGACTGCAGATACAAATTGCCATTATACAGCTCTGTAATTCCAGCAAACCGTTCTTGTTATTGGGGTGCAAGTGCTGTGTGATACAGCCATTAACAGGGTTTATTACAAGGAAATATTTCTATGTCTTATTTGCCCTTGTGCAGCGCAGTTATATGTTCTAAAGCATTTTTTTCCTTGTATTACTGGGAAAAAAAGGGCTTATTAGCCGTTGTTTGGTGAAATGCGAAAATTACAGCCTTTTTGTGGCGTGTATTAGTGGCAAAAAAATAAGGGCCTATTAGCCATTGTGTGGTGAAGTGAGAAAATTACAGACTTTTTTGGGGTGTTTTAATTTTCTTTTTACTTATTTATTTGACCTAACAGTGTGTCAGACAGAGAAGTGCCGGGCCCTGCACAGGGAAGTAGCATAGGCCTAAAAGTTTCTGGCGCAGGCATAGGTCACAGCACAGTAAGGGGTCGTGGCAGCATGAGTCGCAGTGAGAGGCCTGATCTCTCGGTGTCATCCAGCGGCCGTGTCTTGACCAGCAACCCAGCGGTTCTTGACTGGTTGACTTGGTCATCGACTTCGTCCCAAGTGACATCAGGCACCCCCAGCCAAGAGTCGGTGGGTTCGTCAGACACAACCCTTAGTTGGCATGGCCCGGGAGCAGGCCCTGTGCCCTCACCTGTCCTTAACCTGCCGCTGTCCTTTTATGTTACCTCAGCCAAAGAAGTATTATATATTGTGGCTCAGCTCCACTATACAGCGAGGACAAGCTACTAGAGGACAGTCAGCAGCTACTGGCCAGCCAAGATGTGGAGGAGACATCTGCCGCTTCCTCCGGTAGGCGGGCAAGTAGTAATGAGGAGAGTCGCATAGGAGCTGTTGTTGCGAGAGGTCAGGCTCCTGACCCAGAGACCGTTGAGGAGGACATCAGCGACGTGCAGACAATAATCAATGATGATGATGAAGCCGATCGCGCTTGGGAGCCGGGTGAATGAGGGGCTTTATCATCATCAGGAGAAGAGGGTGGCAGCTTGCCCATGAGTCAGCGGCAGAACCAGCAAGTCACTAGCATGGCCGGGAATCAGCAGGGTGGCTGCAGTGGGAGGTCGGGAGCCAAGCATGCCCGGGGTAGACCACCCGCTTCACAGGAGCCTACTTGCCTGGAAATTAGTAGTGCAGGGGTTCATGGAAGCAGTGGCGGTATCAGTCAGTACGTGCGTAGTGTTGGGGGTAAAATCACCTACTCGGCAGTGTGGTAGTTTTTTGTTACGCCGCCGGAGGAGGTGAACATGGCCATTTGTAGAAACTGTGGGCAGATGGTGATGCGTGGCCAGGGTGCCACGGCCCTGCATGAACATATGCAGCGTCACCATAAAGTGGCCTGGGAGAACCGTAGCTCCAAGGTGGTGGTCCAGCCTGCTGCAGCAACCGCTGCATCACCCAGTGGAACGGCACTCAGTTTCAGCCAGCCATGGCTCCACCACCTCAGCCGAAGGGAGCTGTCTGTCATTTCCATCATCTGCTGGTCCTAATGCTCCTGCGCCTCCTCCTACTCCTCATTAGTCATTCCGTCAGCAATCGATCCTTTTAGAGAACTGATGACTTGTGCCGAGCTGAGGTGGAGAGTCCCAAGCCGTCATTTCTTTGCCATAAGGGCAGAACCATCCCTGCACACGTATGTAGAACAGAAGGTGGGCCAGTCCTTGAGCCTGTCAGTGTCTGCCAAAGTGCATAGCAGAGCCGATGTGTGAAGCTATAACTACGGTCAGGGACAATACATGTCCTTTATGGCCCACTGGGTGAATATGGTTCTTCACAGCCACATCAGCAACTTGGCCAGGTGATGCCGCTTCTGCCTTAACATTCCCACTTCGTTGGTCCTGCGACAATGTCCGCCACTGCCTCC
The DNA here is from genome assembly GCA_033119425.1 of Bufotes viridis. Taxonomy (NCBI): domain Eukaryota; kingdom Metazoa; phylum Chordata; class Amphibia; order Anura; family Bufonidae; genus Bufotes; species Bufotes viridis. The sequence goes on along the minus strand of CM065589.1, from coordinate 596,652,017 downwards.
TCATCCTCCATCGTGTCCTTAGCCTCCACTGCAGGGACAATTCACAGTGCTTCTCCAGCATACCACATGTGCAGGGCACGGCAGTGTCATGCTATTCTGTAACTCGTTTGCCTGGGCGAACCGAGTCACACAGGGGAGGAACTGCTCCGTGTCCTTCATCAAGAAATCAAATCCTCGCTTTTTCTGTGAAAACTCAAAATCGTAACTATTGTGACCGACAACAAGAAGAGCATGGTGTCGGCGCTGCATCAAGGAGGGCTGAGCCATGCTTCCTGCATGGCACACGTGTTCAATATGGTTGTCAAGCGTTTCCTGAAGTCTTCCACCCATCTACAAGACATCCTAAAAATGGCCTGGAAACTTTGCATGCACTTGAGCCACTTGTACACCGCAAAGCACACCCTCCTTGAGCTGCCGCGGCAGAATGGCATCCCCCAGCATAGGTTGATATGCAACGTTTACACCCGTTAGAATTCCACCCTCCATATGTTGGACCCACTATACGAACAGAGAAAGGCCATCAACGATTTCTTGATAATTCAAGCGGACAGGAGTACTCCCCTGTGTAACTTCGATGTCAGCCAGTGGCAGCTCATGTGTGACACCTGCCGTTTGCTCAGGCCCTTTAAGAAGGCCATGTAATAGATCAGTCGCCAGGACTACGGGATGAACAACGTCATTCCACTGCTTCATGTCCTGGAACAGATGCTGGATAAATGTGACTGGTCAGGGGACTGGACATGTGGCGCCTCGATCTCACAGCCACATGAGCCCTGTGGGGCTGAACTGGAGGAAGAGTAAGAGGACATTGGAGCACAAGCAATGTGTTGCAAAATGGGTGGTTTTTATACACAGGTGACAGGAGAGAAGGAGCAGGAGCAGGGAGAGGAGCTACAGGGCGATGAGAAAGACAATGCAGAGTACTCAGACACACCATGGCAGTATGCAGTGGAGATGGAGGCAGAGAGTCCCTCCAAATCACTTGCACAAATGGCCCGATGCATGCTCACTTGCTAGTGATGAGTGGCATAGGCAATGTTTCGCATAATATTCCCAATAAATTCGTGAATTCTAGAATTCACGATCTCGAGTCATTAATTTCGCGATTGCGCAAATCGGCACTAAGGTTGCGCATTCATTTTGCGCAATACATGTAACTTCACGTTTTATCAGGTCTGAGTAGGTATTACTGATTGGTGCACTAAGTATTGTTGTGGCATCACAGCACTATGTCTGTATCATGTATGTATGGACAGCAAAACCTATCACACTACCTAACACCCTGCACTGGAGCCTATTAGCTACACTATATCACTATCTGACCTACACTGACTATCTCCCACAACTTTCCTATTGGTTGCTAGGGATGTTGCTAAGCTCTGACAAAGATATTGCAGTCTTCTCATTGGCCCACAAGCAAGAAGCAGTAGTACAGATGAAGAAAAAATAAATAAATAGAATATTCGCGATTACGAATATAAAGTGCTGTATTCTAGATTTTTGCAAATTCTCGAAGTGACGATATTCGCTATAAAAATTTGCGATTAGAATATTCCCGATCAACACTATAAATGCTTGCGTGATGACAGCTGAATTGTCACCATTTGGCTGAGGGATGACTTCTGGCTCTGCACCTTGTTGGATCCTCTCTACCAGTCCAAAATGGGGGCCTTCTTTACACCCGCTGAGAGGGAGGCCTATCTGCGCCATCGTCCATCCTCTCGCAGGTCTGACCAGAGGGGGCCTCTGCACTCACATTCCTCTGCCATGGCTGCTGTGACAAGGTGGGGGATAGGAGCAGTTCCAGCTCCATCAGCAGCAATTTGAGTCTAGAGTCGCTGAGGAGCAGCTTTCTTCACCCACCTAGTGAAGAAACTACACCAACAGCAGCAGCAGCAGCTAGACCTGGAGCAGGACCTGAACCAGCAGGTGGTGGCATATTTGGACAGCACCCTGCCACCCCACATTTAAGATCCGCTGGACTACTGGGGAGCCAAACTGTATTTGTGGCCGCAACTGGCAGAGTTTGCCCTGAAAAAGCTATCCTGGCCGGCCAGTAGTGTGGCATCTGAGTGGGTGTTTAGTGTGGCGGAGGAGATAGTTACCCCAAGAAGAACTCGCCTGTCCACCTAAAATCGGGAGAGACTGACCTTAGTCAAGATGAATCAGGTGTGGATCAGCCAGGATTTCCACCCACCAATGCCTGATGCATCAGACTAGATCATCCATGGTGCCACACCAACACATTGATACAAGAGACCGGTTTCTTCAGACTACCTGCCTCAGCTACTATTCTGATGCTGCCAACCTCCTGATGCCACACATCTAATGCCAAGTTCTTCTTCTTTCACCCACCATGTTCAGCTGGTACTCGTATTGCCACCCACCTCCCCAGTCTGTCACCGGGTCACTCTGTGGTCTCCTGATGCTGCTGCCACCTCCACACTATGTCACCTTGCCACTCTGTGGTCTCCTGATGCTGCTTCTACATCAACACTATGTCACCATGCCACTCTGTGGCCTCTTGATGCTGCTGCGGCCACCTCCACGCTGTCATTATGCCACCCTGTGGCCTCCTCCTGATGCTGCTGCCACCACCTCCACACTCTGTCATTGTGCCACCCTGTGGCCTCCTGATGATGCTGCCACCTCCACACTCTGTCATTGTGACACTCTGTGGCTTCCTGATGCTGCTGCCACCTCTACAGTGTCATTGTGCCACCCTGTGGCCTCCTCCTGATGCTGCTGCCACCACCTCCACACTCTGTCATTGTGCCACTCTGTGGCATCCTGATGATGCTGCTGCCACCACCACACCCTGTCATTGTGCCACTCTGTGGTCTCCTAATGCTGCTAATGCTACTGCCACCTTCACACTGTCATTATGCCACTCTGTGGCCTTATCTGATGCTGCTGCTGCAGCCGCCTCCACACTCTGTCATTATGCCACTCTGTAGCATCCTGATGACGCCACCTCCACACTGTCATTGGGCCACTCTGTGGTCTCCTCATGCCGTTCCCTCCCTCACTGCTTCATGACTATTTTGCCTTTCGGCCTGGCTGACATCATCATTTATTTGACCATTCTTCTGATCTGTCAGAAGAAAGGACAAATGAGATGCACAACGGATCCTGTCTATGTAACAGCTGTAAGGCCTGCATGACATGGTCCCTATTTTTTATCAGAATTGGCTTATGATTTGGTAGCCAAAAGCAGGAATGGGTATAAAACACAGAAGACATGCAAATATTCCATTCACGTGTCATCTCTGTTTTGGATCCACTCCTGGCTTTTTTGGCTTTAGCAATACTGATGGATTACTGACCAAATACTCACCGAGTGAAAACGGATACGTTTTTTGGGGGTTATTGTTCTGACAGATCAGAGGAAGGGCTAAATAATTAGTGACGTCAACATAAACTTAATGCTGACACCCTCTCCACTCTGTCAGGGGGCTCTACTTGTATAAGCATTTAATATAACAGGTTCTGTAGACATCTATGTGGAATCAGCTGATGATGGTGTTAAAGGAGTGCGCTTCTTCTTGACGCTAATATCGACCAGTAAGGCTGAGTTTATACTTGAGTTATTTGGTCAATTTTGGGCCTGTGGCCCCGTGACTGCCCAAATAAGTGAAGTGTGCAGCGATTCTAAGAGTGACGCCTGTCATCTGCATGTCATACGGACTCACAGTATTGTTTCACTACCACAGCAGACTCCCTATGCATGTTACTGCAAGGCACAGTGTTCTACACCACTATAAAGGCTTTCTGCAGCCAGGAAATAGCCATTTATTAACGCCTATCGCCACGAATAAGTACAGATTGAACAAAAAAAATTGAAAAATTTGGCGAATCGGCAGAATTGAATTTTTGAGAAATTCGCTCATCTCTAGTTCTCACCTACTGAAAATCCCTGAGATGAAAATACAAGAAAATCGTCAGCAAGAAGAGATCCTGACTGTGACAGATGACTATAGGAACTAGTTCAGTAAATAATGAAAGAGGTAGATGTCATATTATGTCTTCATTGATGGCATTTCGAGATGAAAACAAGACAAGACATAAATCCTCCATCATTCTCAACAATGCCATAAAGGAGATAGCTAACACCCAAATCTTGCCTGTACCGATGATTATTTCTTGTACAGCAGTAATGTCTGTGGTGTTTCCTTCATATGTTCCCAGTAATGCTTGTTCTTCTGTATGGATATAGTGCATATGGTGTATTTAGGAGCATGTATGGAAAGGCAGATGACCCAAAAAGCAACAGCTTGGGTCACCAAAGGTCTTCAAGGTTCTTTTCTTCAACTTACTTTCTATGGCATCTCATTAAAGGTGCCCATACATATTAGATTTTTGTGGGATTGGCTCTCTATGGAAGCTATGGGGGTGTCCTAACTTTCTCCCATTGGCAGATGTCAGGAAAAAGACCAGGTATTTTGGATTTAAAAATGTCCAATTATTTGCTCCTGCGGCAAAGAGCCTACTGACAAAAAGTCTGGCAGTGGCTTATTAAGATGTCCTCCTGAAAAGACATAGTCAAGCCCAGCATGCATATGTAGTGCCCTGGGGCAAGGGTACTTCCAAATATGGATGTTTGTTGACATTTGCCCCTATTACTACTATGCAACGCCACCAACTCACTACTTTAGTGCACTTGGAAGTGTTAACTTACAATGTGAGTTATGCCATTTTTTGCACTTATACTGTTTTATTTTGTTGAACGGCAATATATGTTTATTGTAATATATCCTGTTCATTTGCTTTGTTATTGCACTGCAGTGCGGAAAAGTTTAATGCACAGCCAGCTAATACTAAGAGACTTTCTACCTATGCAAAGTTTTGGAGGGAAAAAACAGACACACTGACCTTCTGTCTGTTCTGGTTTAGCTCTGGTTGTTTACATATGAAGACTTGTTTCTGTCTGAAAAAACTGTTTAGTTATTCCCATAGAATTGTATTTAAACTCTATTCAAGTCCATGACAGAATGAAACTGCAACATTGTTTCTATTTGGTCTGTGCTTCTCCACTCCACCCCTCCTACTAGAAGTTTTTAGTTCAGCTAGAAACTGCATATAAGGATAGCAGTCAGATATCCTTATATACAGATCTGCAGATCAATGGGTCTGTAGTAAACCAGGGTGCTTCTTCAGTCTCCTCCCTGGCAGAAGAAGGGTTTTAATGCTGAGAAAATGTCTGAGCTAGCTGTCTCTCTCTGTCTCAGAAGGCTGGTACACTGGCCAAAGGCTGGAGGCCCATGGTATATCGCAGACAGGGGCGTAGCTATAGGGGAGCAGAGGTAGCAGTCGCTACCAGGCCCTGAAAGCCCGAGAGGGGCCAAACATCCTTGTGCCACATAAGAAAACACCAGTATTATAAAAAGTACAAGCTGGTCAATTTACACCTCTGGCTGGAAGGAAGGGATCAGGTCAAGAATTTATCTTTTGCCATTTCAATTTTTGCCTCAGGCAGTATGAGAACTACTGCCCCTGGCCACAAAGCACTGAGGAAAGGGGGGTCCCAAGATGAACTCTTGCACCAGGGCCCATGAGCCTTTAGCTACGCCCCTGATCCCCGTCTCAGCATCTTCTTCTGTTCACTTATGCAGTCTGGCAGAGCCTCCTCTTTTAAGCACTGTTCTCTAGCTGCAGATCAATAGAGGCTTTGATTGCTCTGCTTATATACAATTTCTGGCTAAGCTAGAACCTTTTAGCGGGAGAAGTGGAGTGGAGAAACTCAGCACAAACAAATACAATGTTACACTTTCTGTCTATCGTAGACTTGCATTAGAGCTTCAATGATACTCAATGGCAATGACACAGCAGTTTTTTCAGACAAAAATGGGGTTTCAGACGTAATAACATAGCTAAAACAGACATGTAAAAGGCAGTCTGTCTGGATTTGGTGGTAAACAAGTCAGGCTTTTCCTCCTCAAAACATGTTCTTCTTTAAACCTTATGGTAGCTGTGGAAAATTAGCAGTTTCTCATTATTAGCTAGAAAGTCCCAAAAGTCTCTCTTTTTTTGCCCAGGAGGAGACTGGAGAAACCTGCTCAGTCTCTTGCCTCTATTGTTTTGCACTTGAGTTCTTCCACTAAAGAAGGACACTGGTTTACTGCAAACCCTGATTCTCTGGACGTATTTCCCATTTGGGAGCACCACGCCTTACCATCGCTTCCAGTGAGCAGCAACACTTAGTGATACCTTAATAGTGTCCAGGAGACCCAGCATAGTGTTGTGGCCACCTCACTGCACATATGGGAAAAGTCTGGAGAATTTTGGTAGGTGTTGGCTGATAGCTATTGTACTGTATGTGTATGAGCAGTTTGTCATTAATATGTTGAGTAGGAAAGTCTTGAGCAGTTCGATACTAGAGGGGACCATACATGCTCAATTGCTATCGGCCGAATGCTCAGTAGGCCTACAGCTGATCCTTACAAACTTATTGTAAACTCCTACATATGAAGACTAAGTTTGGTTAAGCATGCATGTATTTATTAATGAGGAAAGGAGTAGGACACCTCTTGAGGTGGCTTCTTTGAGAACAAACAATCAAAAATCTGGGCGATCCTTTCTTCCTCCATCATATGCGAATGTAAGTCTTATGTGTAAGGTGACAAAAAAACAATGCAACAGCACCCTGCAAACACAAATAAAGTACAATAATGACCTAATTATAGAAAATATTCTGGTGCTAATGGTGCACTCATTTTATAAATTTGAGATTCTTGGCAAAATACAAAATTATTTGTGCCTGTCCGCCGACGTCAATGAGATCTCTATAGGACAGGAATCTAACACTAAATACTTCCTGTTGTGGTGCCATGTATACGGCCCACTTAATTATGTAAGGCTATGTGGGGTTACCTTATCTTCGCATACCATTTGTTAAAGCTGCCTTCATGATATGTGTGTTCTTGAATTCATGGCAAAAAACTTCTTCTTGAATCAATGTGTGAATGGTCTCCTAGTCATGGAGATTATTGAGAGTATGAAGGAGAAAGTGACAGAGTGAGGAAGCAGGACTAGTCAGGTCATCATGTCAGATACTTAAAAGGGTTTTCCCAATTTTTTTTTTACTGATAGCCTATCCTCTGGATAGGTCATCTGTATCTGATCTGTGGGGGTCTGACACCTGAGACTAGTGTTGAGCGAATTGAGCTTTGGATCATAGGTCGTTTTAATGCTGTCTGAGACCTGTGAGTGCCGTTGCCTTCTTACAGCTCTCCAAGCACAGTGCGGTAGTAGGTGTGCGTGGTATTGCAGCTCAGCCCCATTCACTTCTATGGGGATGAGATGTTTCTAGGCCACATGTCATGTCATCACTCGGCCTAGGAAAAGCCGAGAGAAGACCGCTATGAAGAATGGAGAGTATTCTTCTCCACTGTAGCATGGAGAGATCCACATACAGACCTTGCCGCAGGCATATTGTAATTAGTGTTGGGTGAATTGATGTCCAAGAAGCGGACTTCGATCCGAATTTCCGGGAAAATTCAATTCGCAGTGAAGCTGAATTTCCTTGTGCTTCGTGATAGTGAATCGATTTTACCTGAAATGGTGTAAAAACGAAAAAAATAAAATACTTACCTCATCCATTGCTTGCAACGGGCTGACTGCAGCCATCTTGCTTGAAGATCTCGCATTGAATCCTGTGCGCGATGACGAGATTTCGTGCCAGATCTTCAAGCAAGATGGCAGTGGCTGTATATACTGGAGAGTGAATCTGGATCGCACATCCTCAACACTATGCTTTTGATATAATGACTGTCTCAGCATAATTACGTGGCATATCCGCCCAATTTGTAATACATTGTATGCTGTGCATAAGAGGCATTAGTATACAGTTTGATCAAAGAGCATAGGCCCACTAACCGCGACAAGGTTGCCTCTACAAGTGGGAAACTACTCTAACCTATAAATGGCGCAGTCGTGCGCGGCGACCACCGGCGCCCCAGCACCGCACCAGCAGCGGACAGCGGGACCCAGGAGCCACACAGCAACCCCACTGTGCAGCAAAGCCTCCTTGGCTCTGGGGCCCACCGCCCCGCCAGCACAGCACTGAGGCAGCAATGGCAGACACGCAGTACTGCACCATGTGAACGAGTGCAAAGAGCTCACCCAGTCACGACCCTCAGGAAATGCATCTGAGAGATAGTAGGAGTTTATAAACCCCTTGAAGCTAAGGCTAATTAAAAACACCTAGCCCAAATGGGGAGGAGTACTGACCCCAGAGGGGGGAAAAAGAAAATAGATAATTACAATACATACTGGAGAGTGAATCTGGATCGCACATCCTCAACACTATGCTTTTGATGTAACGACTGTCAGAGCATAATTACGTGGCATATCCGCCCAATTTGTAATACATAGTATGCTGTGCATAAGAGGCATTAGTATACAGTTTGATCAAAGAGCATAGGCCCACTAACCGCGACAAGGAAGCCTCTACAAGTGGGAAACTACTCTAACCTATAAATGGCGCAGCCGTGCGCGGCGATCACCGGCGCCCCAGCACGGCACCAGCAGCAGACAGCGGGACCCAGGAGCCACACAGCAACCCCACTGTGCAGCAAAGATGGCAGTGGCTGGCCCATCTCAAGCAAATGGATGAGGTAAGTATGATTTAATTTATTAATTGATTTACACCAAATTATCATGTACAGTATGTACTCGTCAATTGAGGGGTACAATGGAGGGAAGGGTGGGGGGCGCAATCGCCATTCCCTGTCATTGTACCCACTACTTACAAAGATGAAGTAATTCTTCACAAAGCAAATTTTTTTGTGAAATTTGACAAAGTAGCTGAATCATATTTTACAATACTTCACTCATCTCTAGTTATAATGTAAACTTATAATGATCTGGATATTCATTTACTTGAGCCATAGGCGACAGGGAAATGTAGATCAAGTCTGATATATCATCCATGATACTTCGGTACCCAAGAGGCCACATTCCAATGTATCATCAATGTAGGAAAAATGGATAAATCAAATCGAGAGGCAAAGTCTACTCAATGGCCACCTCAAATATGGCAAGTCATGATCCATGAAGTGGAGGTGGACTCTGTGAGAAGTAGCTGAAGTGGAAGATCTTTGGCACATACTGACTCTTGAAGACCCTGAGAATCAGCACACGTATGTAGGTGAGACACCCAGTGGATAGCTTTGGCAATGAGAAGGGTGGCAGGGCCATAGGAAGCTATACAGGGGGAGACACTGAGAAAAGGGCACAATAACGTAATTTTTCCTCCTTTTTTAGCTAAAATCCTAGGTAAATACTTTGAGGAACGTCATGGTGGCAAACGTTTACTTTTTCCATCCGTGTATTTTGCTATGTTGTAATTAGTCTCACAGTCCAAGTATTATTTTCTATATTCGGCTTCACTTTTGGAAATAATGACAATTCCTCCTGGTTTATTAGGAGATTTAATGCCGGTGATTACGTCTCTGAAGGTTCAGAAGGTCATCGTCCTGCTCGCAGACACTTGCATCAGTTATTAGGCACAACAAAACTTCC